>JAAFKN010000351.1:0-14667 GCA_011800035.1 Thermochaetoides dissita | reverse complement strand
AAAGTCCAAGCCCTCGAACAGGAACGCAACCAGTGGGAGGCCAAGTACGAGGAGATGGCCCAAAAGTACGCCCAAGTCCAGAAGGAGCTCGAGGAGTTCCAGAACGAAATCGCCGCCATCTAAGTGCAGCCGTTCTGCATCAAGCTGGATTTATCGGGGCGCTTGGTTGCCGACCGCGTGTGGTGGATTGTTGGTGATTGGGTTTCCTTTCCCTGTCACTTCACGGCCTGTCACTTCATCGACGGAAAGTTGGAGTTGGAGATGGATCGGTCCTTGTCACACTGCACCGAGTACTTACCCTGAGTTGCGACTCATTACTATAATCAACACATTCGCCCCCCATTTTCAACAACAAGACATGGTCCAGCATGTGCGTGTAGCTGTCGTGTTGTGCCGGAGCTGCGGAGCATTGGCGGCAGCTTCGGCTGCCTACTTACTAGGTATCTAGGCTGTTCGTTTTCTCTTTGCCCTCTGTTTCTGCTTGAAAGATTCAAACTCCCTTTCAAGCTTACTTTGATACCGAAACTTCTTCTTTTTCTTTTTAGTCGGGCCCTTTACCCGTTTTGCGGACGCCTCCTTGTCCGCTTGCTCTCCCTCTTTCTGTGCGCCCCCTTCCCCTTCTTGATCTGTGCCTTCGCTGTCTGACGAGCCCTCCAGCTGTGGTTTGTGCAATCCATCCCGATCAACACTCACAGCCTCTACTTTGACCGTCGTGTACTTATCCTCGTCGATATACTCTTCCTCGAGATCAAGTAGCGGCGGCTCCGGTACACCTGTATCCTCTGTGTCCGAAAAACCTCCCCATTCCCCCTCTGAGCCACTCTCGTCGTTGATATCGCCGGTGCCAGCGCTCTCAGCCTCTCGTAGAATCCTGTTGATGGCTTTGATGTGCTCTTCGACGGCCTGTTTCCTTTGTTCCCTGAGCTGTAAAGCGGTCAGATGTTTCCCTTCAAATCGGACACTTCTGGAGTATTCTGAACCTGTTTCCTAATCGCAAGCCGTTCCTCACGAGCTTTCCTTTCTGCTATCTCCTTGGCTTGCTTGATCCGGGCTTGCTTGCGCTTCCGAAACCCGGTGAGATACTCAATGCGGGCCTCTTTGTCGAAAGTGATCTCCTCCACTGCAGGCTCTGCTTTTCTCTTCTTTGGCAGGGGTGCTGCCTTTCGTATCCTTGGGTGCCCAAACATGTCTGATATGTGGTGTCGGGTTGCTTGGAAGCAGGTTATGAAAAATTAGAGATGTAGCTTGCTTGATGATCGCAACTTCGCGGGCCTGCACTTCATGCGTGAATGGGTGCAAGACAAATCTGCTTATCGGGGTTTCTGCCACCAGACACCGCCTTTGATTCTACATCCAACCCAAACCCATGGGCATGATGCAACAGTGCCAAGACAAGAGCTCCCAGCCAGCCGTGCAGCATCGCCAGCCAACCTCTATTACAACAGTGACGCCGACAGCCGCGAACGGCATCACCATCAGCATCATCACAACAATGCGACCGTCTACGGCAGCGTCGCTGCTGGCCTGCACGGCAGCCCAGGTCCACGCTTTTTCAGATTCATCACCATTCATCTTGTTCTCAACGGCGAAGTACGTCAACCCCTCCTTACCCTACATAACTGTTCTAGCCCTCACCCTCGATCCGGGGAAACCACCAAAGGGCAAGCCTACGGGTAGATTTTGGGGGTTTTCTTGAAGTTAAATCACTTAGCCAACCTTTATTTACCTGAATCCTCGCCTCTGATTCTAAGTACTAACATAGTACATAGTCTGCCAGCGGCCCCCAACACCGCTCAGCTCCAGACAGCCGACTCCGTTCTCACCTCAGCGAAGGATCTCCTCGCAAAATGCCCAACCCGGCGGTATATTCTCGTCTCGCAGCCTAACGTGCATGCAGCCGATCTCCGGAGAAACATCGACGATGGCACCAGCAGCGGTGGCTGCCTCATGCCGAACCTCTGTCGCACCGTCTCCTCCATGGATAAGAGCAAGGTGTTTGGTGTCGCCGAGGTGATTGGCCAGCTGTCTCTGCAATCGCTGGCCGAGTATATTGAGGACGTGTGTGCTAAGCAACGCGCCTTGGACGTGGAAGTTGAAAAGTTGGACTTGAAGCATCTACCGACCGTGGGGAGCGTGGAGGAGGAAGAACGGAAACTGATCCTGGGAGACAACGGTATGTTTGGTCTCTCGATTCCTTATAAGACACCGGTTCAGTTACTGACACTTTGTGGCAGACCACGAACTTGGACGCTTGTTGGAAGCTCTGGATGACGACTACACAGTCATAATGTTCTCAGACCCCAACGAGTTTATGCCGTACCAGCCTAAGTTCAGCTCTCCTGTTGTCGACGCAAACCTGAAGCAGAAGCGTTGGTCTGTGGAGCCTGAGAAGAGCGTTCCCGTGAAGAGAAAAGCCAAGGTTACGGCGGATAAGATGCCTCTATTTGAAAAGTATCAATTTTTTACCCCAGGTATGCTCCACCATACATTCTTGCCTGTAAACGGGCCCTTTCCTGATGTTAGTCGTAGGAGTATTCATGGCACTGGTCACACTGTTAATCCTTCTCTCTATCCTCGGAGCGGGACTTAAGGCCGTCGCGAGCCTTCAGGTCTCGTATGGTGCTTTCGACAAGGACATGGGGCCTGCGGCACAGAAGAAGCAGATGTAGAAAGCAGCATCCTCTTTCTCGTTGTACGTGGTTCGGTTTGTTTTGGTCCTTGTAGCATAGGTCTCTTTGGGCTGGAGTTCGGAGGGATTGGGTATCGTCATGGTATCAGCTTAAAGTGTTGGACTTTCTTAAAGGTGACCGTTTGATGTAACGAGGCATTCCACATGGTGGGCTGAAATTTAAAATCATCACTTCTGTCCACAGAGTCAATCACAGTTCCTAGTCATTTAGTGATGGCTGACTTGATGCTAGAATACGGTTGATAGCAGAATGGTATGAATCATAACGCCATGATAAAAAGCAAACAGCCAGCCAACTCCCTCTTGCCTTCAGCCTAGCCCCTTTTTGCCTATTCACTCATCTCCCCCGTTATTCCGAAGCCTCAAACCAAGTGACTTGGCAACAAAAAGTTTGCGATGCCCTCTCGGATGGCATACTCGTGCCCACAAGCAGCGCATACCAGCTTGCCCTCCATGATTTGCGTCTCCATGAGCAGGGTGTGCAAGTCTTTAAGGACCTTTTCGTCTGACTGCAGATCCTCTGCTGTCGGGGGCTGCTCTGGGAGTTGAGGAAAGCCCAGCTGTAGTGATATCAAGTGTCAACTAAAAGTCGATGAAAATGAGCGAGTGTGGTGTATGAGAATGAATAAACAATGGTGAGCATGGTGGTATCAAGCACAAAATCTCTTGGCCAATGACCCCATTTCCGTAAACTCCCTTTCCCTGTCTTTCATGCACAATCCGGTAGGGGCTTGTCTGACTCACCTCAGTAGCCGTTATCCTCAGCGCATTCCAGTCAAGGCGGGGCAGGAGATTTATTAAAAGTTGAGAATTGATTTCCACATCATCGCTCACAAGTTCTGCATCCTTTGGATGCAGCGGGAAAGATTCAGGCTTCGTTTTGCAAGCCTTGACGGCACAGGTTAAGAAATTCAGTGTAAGGACCTTCATTTTGTGTTTAAGATGTGAGTTGTGTAGGCAAATGACTGCTGAGGTTGCTC
Source organism: Thermochaetoides dissita (assembly GCA_011800035.1). NCBI lineage: Eukaryota > Fungi > Ascomycota > Sordariomycetes > Sordariales > Chaetomiaceae > Thermochaetoides > Thermochaetoides dissita. The sequence goes on along the minus strand of JAAFKN010000351.1, from coordinate 10,998 downwards.
CGTGGAAGTTTTGAGCCAACTCCACAAAAAAAATCAATGGATTCCTGAAACGGGGCAACCTGACACAGATGCAATTACCGAGGCTGCAATAAGTACATGATCACGGAGCGTCTCCAAGACAACAGACGAAGGCCAATATCAGCAACAGGGAATATCCTACGCCCTTCCTAGGCTCATTTATCGCATTTTCGGATAGCCAATGGTATCGCGGACTTTCTGGTTCTTCGAAGCCCGAATCCACAGAGCGATCAACCCGAGAACCAAGACAAAGAAAAACAGCTTGCTCGGGAGAAGCCGAGTTTGGTTTCCGTCGATATCGCCGGGCTGCGCCTCTGGAGCTTCTTCAGACTCGTCGGAATCTAGCCGTTTAAAGAGCGACAAGAGTCAAGTAATCAGCACATGGCCCAATTGAACAGAAGAGAAGCACTGCAACAGAGAAAGCTAGTTGTCATTGCCGGCGATGGTTACTGGCTGAGTGTGACCACAACCAAGCCAAGGGTATAGAGAACAAAGGACAAAGTGTACACAAATATACAGAAGAGAAGGCTTAGAGCTCCACGTGGATACCTTCAGGGGGGACGGGGAGCTCGCCGCTCTTGACGATCTTGACCTCCTTGACTGGGCGGTCATTTGCCTGAGTTGGGACATTCTCAATCTTCTCTACAACGTCATAGCCCTCAAGGACCTCGCCGAAGACGACGTGACGACCATCCAGCCAACTGCGGGAAGAATGATTAGCAACGCTCAGCAAAGAGTTGTTTGTATTTCACAGAATATTACTTACGAGGTAACAACGGTGGTGATGAAGAACTGAGAGCCGTTGGTGTCCTTGCCAGCATTAGCCATGGAGAGAAGGCCCTTGCGGCTGTGCTTGAGCTTGAAGTTCTCGTCGGGGAAGCGGTCGCCATAGACTGCAGCCACAGTGATTAGCATTACACGTCCAATTAAGCAATGATCACATTGGAGAAAACACATACTGGACTTGCCACCAGTGCCGTCATGGTTAGTGAAATCGCCGCCCTGGATCATGAAGTTTTTGATGACACGGTGGAAGGTAGAGCCCTCATAGCCAAAGCCCTTCTCGCCAGTAGCCAGAGCCCGGAAGTTCTCGGCAGTCTTTGGGACGGTCTTGCCATACAGGCCCAGGACGATGCGGCCCAGAGGCTCGCCGCCGTGCTCAATATCAAAGTACACCTTGTGGGTGATCTTGGGACCCTTGACGGCCTCCACTGGCTGAGCAATGAACAGGCCGGCGCCCACCAGCGCGGTGGCGGCGAGGAACAGCTTCTTGAGGTTGAACATGGAGGTACTCTGGCGTCTGACTTGGGACGACTTGAGATCAGGCTTCTGGAGATGTTGGCTGGCAAAGATTGCGATCAATTGGGAGGATGGTGGGGGATTTGAAGAAAAGGCAACGTCAGCATTTGAAGCTACGTTTCAACTCCCATCGATCTCGACCCCCCCAAACACGTTAGCGACAGCTTCGACAGGGGTACGCCGCCCGGCCCGCACCAAAGTCGCAGAAGCATCCACGACTGCTGCGGGGCTCGGCAGCACGAAGCACCAGCCTCACACGGAAGAGGAAAGATGTAGCTCTCTTATCGATAACAATCGCGCCAACCCCCAGGAGTGAGTCTACAATTCCCACTGTGGGAGCCGACGCTACGGGAGGACGACGAAGGCACCTTTTTGGCTGCAGTGCCCCGGCCCCAACATCGCTCGACGACTCCCAGTCTTCAGCGTGCGCAACACCATTCGGCGATATGCGCATGCGTTGGTTCTGTGATGCCAGAGCCCGCTCTCTAACGTGACCGACCACGGCGCGGGAATGATGTCCTCAACTAACGAGGAGGACCCGTTCCTCCAGGTCCAACAGTGCGTAACCCCTCTGCACAGCAGACACCACCCCTATCAGGACTAACATCATCCTCATAACTGCAGAGATGTTCTTGCCCAACTCCAGTCTGCTCGCTCCCTCTTTAACTCATACTTACGCATTCGTTCGATTACAACTTCGGCGACATCCCCTGAACTAGCGTCGGCCCGCGCAGACCTCGATGCTGCGCTCGACTCGCTTTCCGAGGACCTCTCTGACCTGACCGAAGCCGTTCGTGTGGTCGAGGCCAACCCCTCTCAATATGCACTCTCCGCGGCCGAGATCACGAGACGCAAGCGCCTACTGAAGGAAGTTGGTGGCGAGGTGGACGACATCCGCGAGGAGCTGAAGAAGCTCTCTGGCAAGGGAACAGCAGCAACAGGAACGTCACCCAAGTCCCGCGCCCCGGGATCCAGCGACCTCCCAGACCCGTCGACCTTCCACATCCCCGATGGCGAGACTGGCGACTCTGCCGACTACGCAGCGGAATTCGAGCGCGAGCAGCAGTTGCAGATGCTCCGCGAGCAAGATGAACACCTGGAAGATGTATTTGTTACCGTTGGCAACCTGCGGCGGCAAGCAGACGACATGGGCCGCGAACTGGAGGAACAGCGTGAGATGCTCGAGGTGGCAGACGAACTGGTTGAACGTGTCGGGGGTCGTCTGCAGACTGGCATGGACAAGCTTAAGTATGTGATGCGGAAAAACGAGGATCGTCTGAGCAGCCTATGCATTGGAGTTTTGATTGTTGTCCTGGTGATCTTGTTAATTCTGCTTTTGGTACTGTGAGGCATGAGGGCCTTGAAGTTTGGTCAGTTGATGGATGGCATGCTCAACACTGAGATACTTATTCGCTTACATACCCCCCGTTTCCTTCATTGGCGAAGCAGCGGTTTTGCATAGGGTTTTCAACGGAGCAAGACAAGTACATAGATGGGATATTTGAACACAAAGGCGTTAATGGATCTATTTTGCTCCTACTTGGGTATCAAAAACGGTGCCATCAATATGCTTAGATTTCTGTTAGTCGAGCCTGTCCCCTAGGGCCGCTACAATGCGGTCGACCAATGCTGTCATCCCTGTAGCTCAGAAGCCAGACCTGACCCATGTGTATATAATACATGCTTCAGATATGCCCAGTTCGCCTTGACTTATTCTCTCGTATATCAACATACTCCTTATCCAAGATCCAGCCCAGTGTCTCTCTTCAATATCTGAGCCAGAACCTCGAGCGAGTTCACCGCAGCTGATTTGTGCGGTGCCCGAGCAGGGAAGTCAATGAGCGCCGTCCGTAAAGCCGCAATGGCAGCGCTTCCGTAGAACTCAATGAACTTTGCCTCGTAGTTTTGCACCATTGCTTTCAAGACGACACATTGGGTGTTGGAAATTTCAGCAGAAGGCGTATTGACGATCTTCGCCATTGCCATCCAATAGAACCGCGGAGGGTAAGGATTCTGCTTTTTTGAGAGAGCGAACTTGCGGAGAGAGATGGCAGCGAACCCGGCTCCGAGGCCTGTCATACGGTCCATGTGCTGTTGCTCGGAAATCCACTGGCCTGATTCTTTCCACCAGCCGAGTCTCTGCCTGCCCTGCTCTGTCTTCTCACTCCCTCGGTAGCCAAACAGGACAGGGCAGACAATTCGAAACTTTGCAATCAAAATGTCAATCAAGGAAGCCCCGCGCCATAAGAAATCAGGTTCTGACAAAATGGCTGCCACGCAAATGCCGACGGGATCTGCGGTTTCCGGCCGCGCTCCCGCTTCATTGATAAATTGAGAGATGGCGGCCTTTGCAAAGATGTTGATGAGATAAATAAAGATGGATGGAAGCAGAGGGTCGTTATTTGTCGCCCCCTCAACTGGCTTCCTGGGTTCATAAACAAAGTTGTTGGGGTCCACTAGCGCAGACTCGACCTGGTTGGAAAGAGCCTCGAGGAGGATGCTCTTGATTTTTTGTTGCTACCATTATTGGGTCAGCACATCACGGCGTGGACATGGTGTTGTGATCGCAATACCTTGTCTTTGTTGGCGGCCATGCCACCAGTGGTGAGTTGGCCAACCGACTTTCTGATCTCACGCCTCATGTCGCCCATGCGCTGCTTCAACTTGGGGTTTATTTTGGCCTGCTCGGCCATAAACTTTCGAAGGCCCTTCAAGTTCCTGTGAATCTCAACATATCTGTCAGGGAGTGTTTCGGTTGGAGCCGGAGGAGCTGTCTTGGGTGTAAATGCAGCAGCCGAGACGACCCCATTTGTCAAAGGTTGGGCACTCGTTACGGGCGCAACAGGCGCAGCAGTCGTAGCAGAGCCCGCTGTTATAAACGTTGACGCCGCAGACTTCGCAGGTTCTGGGGTCTTGATAGAAGCGGCTGCTGGCACTTCGACGGTTCCTTTCGAGGCGATGCCGTTCACCAGCGAAGGCACAGAAGAGCCACGCTTCGCCTCGGTCGCAACAGCAGCAGGGAGAGTCGGCTTTCCGTTTGCAGTTGGAGGAGCAGGCACGGGATCCGGTAGTAAGGGAGGAATGTCGATCTTTGTTGCCTTGAGAGCGTTCAGCCGGGCATTTTCAGCCGCAATCTGTTGCTCAAGCCTGATTCTCTCTTCCTCCTTTCGGCGCTCTGCGAGGAGTCGTTCCCTCTCTTCTCGAGCCAGTTGCTCACGGTAGATGCGCGCTGCCTCTTCTCTCACTCGTTCATGTTCCTTTTTGGCGAGTTCAAGCAAGTAGCGGTGGCGCGCTTCGGAGTTTCTGTCTCCGGCGAGGATTTCTTCGATCGTTCGCGATGGGCTCGACCAGAGGTTATGGTTCAAAGGAGAAGAACCGGCCATTGCTGCAGTTCCGACTTATTTTGATTCGTTGCCCAACCAGACCATTATCATGCAAAGTCAACGTTCAACAAGTCGCGCGTTGTAGTCGCGCTCAGTCAAGAACCGCGATCGCCAGTGGCATGCAGGCGCAGTGTTTTGGCGGTTTGTTGGAGACTTGTTTTGGGTAATGGATCGGCTGCTAGAGACACCCTACGGGTTCGGGTTGCCGGGCGCCCGGTGCCCGTGCCCATCCTGGGCGGGCCTAAGCCACGTTAACCCTAACCCTGGTCTTATGTGGAGATGGCGTGTCCCGTTGTACATCTCTGGAAGTCCGAATCTTTAAAGCGCTGCACTTTCCTCTTGCTCAGCCAATCAGAGAGGCCGCTGACCGTGCTCTTTGCCCAATCCGACAGGCCCACCAAGCTAAGAACCTTCTGATCACAAGCCCATGATGACCCAAGGTCAAGAAGTGGTCTTAAATTTCATTTTGACGCATAAATATCATCTTCACATTGCTGCAAACCTCTGCTTCTGTTCTTTGAAGCGCTTTTTCTCTGTGATTATGCGACTGGTTTTGGGTGTGGTGTGGAAGTTGCAAAACAATAGCCTTTTACGGTGGGGGGGTAACGCTTGAAGAAAAAAGGCGTAGCGCTTTAAAGATTTTGTCTGGAATTTGGAGATAGTCGGCTGCCAGAGCACAAGACCCGTCGGCAGACTCACGAGACAGATTAGGTGTGGTCATTCATTGCGCAAACTTCGGTCAAAAGTCCCCTTTGATGGGCAAAACACCGAGATGAATATGCCATCAGAAGACTCTTTGCTTCGTTTCTATGCATTTTTTTTTAAAAAAAAAAACAAATACCCTTGGGTTTTGGCAGTTCACTCTGCTTCGAACTCTCGGCCCCTGAGTGCTGCCGCTGGCTTCCCTCTCTGCCCCGCAGCACAATGCCACACTATCGGTGAGTTTCCCCATCAAGGTCGCATCATCACGACTTGAGGGTTGATCGCTTGGCGAACTCTGGAGCAAGGCAAAACCAGCAATTTGGTGAAACTGGGGCTGGCCCTCTGGCTCAACAAAATATTGTACAAACCGCTGTAAATCGACAATTTACAAGTTTCCTAGTCTTGCATTAGTCTATCGGCATGTCAAGGCTCATAGCAGTGGTGCTGCGGCGACATGTTGCGATCAAGGAGGAGGTCGACTTTGCCATCCATCTTGAGCTCTGGGTGGCTGCCCCGCGCTCTGCTGTCCAGCCACCCCTGGCATCATCTCGGGATCAGGGCTTGGAAAAGACAAGCTTGAGGCCCTGATCTGGTAAAGGGGTTGCTTGGGCTTCCTTGGCTGGGCTAGGTACTCGTTCTCATCCTCTCGTCGTCTTGCTACCAGCTTTTCATGATGAATGATGATTTTTGATAGAGTCAGCTCTGCAGGTCACATTTGCCCATATCTCTGTCTGCAGAGTGTCACACACTCTCCGCCTGGACACGAAGGTCGCGAGCGTGTAAAAGAGGCCAAAGACAAGGGGATTCTGTGGTGCAAGTCAGGAAGCAAAGGTGGATGTGCTGTAGCCCGCAGACTTCATGTGGCCCCCTCACACCGATTCATAGACTGGCGGGTGGGCCCAGAGCCACACCTCTTACCGTTTTGGTAGCAAGCTGGGGGGCTGCTGGGGGAGGGCAGCACAGAGCACCGCGGATTGGCGCCAGGAGTACAGGCCTGGGGCATCCATCCTTCCCACCGCACTCCAGGCTGGCAGCGAGCAGCGAGCACTGGGGCAGCGAGTGAGGTGGGCTGTGTGGGCTGTGTGGGCTTCCAATGGAGGGACACGGGCCAGTGCAGCGAGCTTTCATCCATCGTCATCACCGCACCAACCCCAACCAAAGCTTGAGGCTCTTCCTCATCATCTCTTCTCCTCCTTGCTCCTTGCTCCTTGCTCCTCACTTGCACCCTCCTTCATCATCAGCCACTTCTGCCGCCCTCCACAGGCTTCCCGGCTTCTGGCTTCCTGCCATCGACCAGCAAGCCCGTCCATCTCTCCTTGACGTTCCCTCTTGGCAATTTTCAATCTCTCATTAACCTCCCCCCTTTTTTGGCTCCAAATCTTTCGGCGGCGTCGCCCTGAGTCCTGGACTCCTCACTCCTGGTCCCCACGAAACATCTCCGCCATCCACAAGACATCTTGCCATCTGCGCTCAACGAACCTCGCCGTTCGAGTTTGCGACACTGCCGGCCGGCAACAGGCAAGAAGAGTGCCACGGAAGCATTTCTCGACGTCTCATCTGTCGGTTGGATTGGTTGGACGTCAGTTTCGGTCCCAGATCTCCAGCTCTCCAGGCTCTCCCAGGCTTCTTGCCATCCCTTCCCAATAGACAACCTAAACAGATCGACAGGCCCACTCCCCAACAGCATCCAGCATTCCCAGGCATTCGACTCTGGATTCCCCTGTCCGTACAGTACCTACTGGTAGCTCAGCATCCTGGCTGCTTGCAGACTCGCAGACGTGCAAAGCCCCTCTACTCCAGACTCTATTCTCCATACCCTTGACCTACCGACTCTCTCCATTGAACCAACCGACAACGAAGCTAGAACCACCCACCACCCACCATCCACCACACAGCATACACCACAAACTACACACTACACACCGCACTCGACGTGCATCCATTGACCATCGACTCTTGATCCGACCGATTCTCAACATCGCTGCCGTCTGCGAAGCGCCTTTGCAATGGACCAGTCGCAGCAGCAGCAACAGCAGCCCCAGGCCGGCGGCGTTGCCGGCCCCGCTGGGCGCCGGCTGCATATCGCCCATCGCCGTAGCCCCTCCGAGCTGACCCCTCTGATGAGTATGTTTGCGAACCCCGCCAGTGAGTTGCCGTTTGCTCGTTTGCTTTTGTCCCTATCCATTTTCTGCTCTTCTCTGTTTATTTGATGCCGTCTGTTGTATCATGATGGCTATCTCCATATCGTCGTCATCATCTTCTCCCAGCGGGCTCCTTGGCTTCCTGGTCCCTGGCAACCGCGGTTCGTGCAACCGTTCCATCCAAGCTTGGCGGCGGCGGCGGCGGTGACGACGACGACGACGACGATGATGATGATGACGGCGTACGAGATGCCTTCATGCTATTTGCGATGGCTGCTCTCTTGGCCCGCGCTGTGGCCGATGATCTTCGTCTATATACACAGATGGCTAACGTATCTTTTCCCACACAGTGGAGCAGCTGGCGATCCAGCAACAGATCGAGCTGTTGCAGCAGCAGCAACAGCAGCTTCAGGCTACTTACCAGCAGATGGCCATGCTCCCTGGCGGCCAGGCCCTCGGCGCCGGTGCCTTCAATCCCCTGCAGGCCATGACCAACATAACGCCGCAAGCCGGCTTCCAGTTCCCTACCCAGCTGCCGCAGCAGAATATCGCCCTGGCCCCTCCTACCCAGCCCCTATCGCATCGCCGTAATCAGTCGGCGCTTCCCAACATGGGCATGGGCCCCCCCCCTGCTCCTTCGTCGGGTGCTGCCGGATCGGTTTTTGGCAATTTTGACAATTCTCAGGCTCAGACGACCCAGGGCTCGGGTGGTCGCACTGGCAGGCCCGGCGGCATTGGCGGTGGTCACCAGAGACGTCACTCGTTGGCCCTTGCAGACGCCAAGAAGGCTGCTGAGATTGCTCAGCAGAAGCGTACCGCTTCGAGCTTCCAGTTCCCGGCCCCTAGCTCCTCGACCTCGGCTGAGAAGGCTGAAGACGACGGCAAGGGATCGACCTCGTCTGCTCCCACTACCTCTGCTGCTGGTTCGGAAAGCCAGCCTACGACCACTACGACGACGACCCCGTCGCTCGCATCGCTCCGTGCCGGCCGCTCCGGCCATGGCAGAAGCCAGAGCATGGCTGTTGGCAGCAACGGTCGTGGTGGCCTGGGCACCGGTCGTGGCGGCCATGCCCGCACGCCTTCCCGCAACTTTGATGCCAACTGGCGCACCCAGAACCAAAACCAGACTCAGGACCAGACGGCTGCCCAGAGCCAGGGTTTCCAGCCTGGTCACCGTAGCCGCAGCTCCATCAGCCACCAGTCTATCTCGGGACTTGGTGCCTTCCAGTATCCTGGCCAGCCCCAGCTCATGCAACTTCCTGGTCAGATGATGCTTCCCGGTCTGTACGCTGGGCAGCAGATCAACCCCATGCAGTTGAACCAGCTCCAGGCCTTGCAGGTTGCTTCTCTGAACGGCCAGCAGTTCGCCGGGCTTCAGGCCAGCCAGCATAACCCTCAACTCGCTGCTCAGCAACCCCAGCAACAGCAGTCGCAGCAGCAACAGCAGCAGCAGCGGAAGACCCTCTTCACTCCTTACCTTCCTCAGGCTAACCTCCCTGCTCTGTTGAACGACGGCAGGCTCGTCGCCGGTATTCTCCGCGTCAACAAGAAGAACCGGAGCGACGCCTATGTTTCTACTCCGGATGGCTTGCTCGATGCCGACATCTTCATCTGCGGTAGCAAGGACCGCAACCGCGCCCTGGAGGGCGATCTGGTTGCCGTTGAGCTGCTTGATGTGGATGAGGTTTGGGCTCAGAAGCGCGAGAAAGAAGAAAAGAAGAAGCGTAAGGACATTACTGATACCCGGTCCGGCTCCACGGCCGGCACCAACGGCGAAGAGATTGCTCCCGACGGCAGCATTCGTCGGCGTGGCAGTCTCCGTCAGCGTCCAACCCAGAAGAAGAACGATGATGTCGAAGTCGAGGGCCAGAGCCTTCTTCTTGTCGAGGAGGAAGAAATTAGCGATGAACAGAAGCCCCTGTATGCCGGCCATATTGTCGCCGTCATTGAACGTGTGGCCGGCCAGATGTTTTCAGGTACACTTGGCCTGCTTCGTCCTAGCAGCCAGGCTACCAAGGAGAAGCAGGAGGCGGAACGCGCTGCGCGCGATGGTAGTGTCCCGCGACAGGAGACCCGTCCCCAAGAGAAGCCCAAGATCGTGTGGTTCAAGCCGACGGACAAGCGTGTTCCTCTGATTGCCATCCCCACCGAGCAGGCTCCCCGCGACTTCGTCGAGAAGCACCACGAGTATGCCGACCAGATCTTCGTGGCCTGCATCAAGCGCTGGCCCATCACTTCGCTGCACCCCTTCGGTACTCTGGTTGAGAAGCTCGGCAAGATGGGTGACCTCAAGGTTGAGACCGATGCCATCCTCCGTGACAACAACTTCGGTTCCGACGAGTTCTCGGAGGCTGTTCTGCGCAGCGTCGGTCTCCAGGACTGGTCGATTGCAGGGGAGGATGAGGCGGCTATCGCTGCACGTCGGGACTTCCGCGAGGAGAAGGTCTTCACACTTGACCTGAACGGCTCGGCCGAACTTGGCAACGGCGTTCACATCAAGACCCTAGATGACGACAAGGTCGAGATTGGCGTCCACGTTCCTGATGTCACACACTTTGTCAAGCCTAACTCGCTTGTTGACCGTGAGGCCAAGAAGCGTGGCACCGCCGTCAATCTGACCAACCGGTTCTGCGCCATGCTTCCACCGAAGCTTTCGACCGAGATCTGCTCCATCACTCCTAATGAGGACCGCTTGACCATCAGTGTCGTCTTCCAAGTCAACCCCAATACCGGTGCCGTTGCTGAGGGCGACGTCTGGATCGGCAAGAGTATCGTTAAGAGCAACGGCAAGCTCTCTATTGATCAGATGGATGAGGCCCTGTCCAACCCTGCTGGCTTCACTCATGACGTCGTCCAGGCCAAGGACATTCAACTTCTCAATGTGAGTTTCGGTACGACAGTCACTTAGCGCGACATGCTAACAGCTGCTTCCAGGCCCTGACTCAGAAGTTCCGTGAGGCCCGTCTCAAGGCCGACGGCGAGCCCATTGCCCCGCTTCGTCTGGTCAAGCTGTTGGATGATGAAAACATTCCCGTCAAGGGCAATCTCTTTGCCACGAGTGCGGCTATGGAGCTTGTTGAGGAGCTCATGTGCAAGACCAACACGTTCGTCGCCGAGCGACTGGTCCGTGGCCTTCCCGACAAGGCTATCCTGCGCAAGCACGCACCGCCCAATCCTCGGCGCCTGCAGACTTTCGTGGAGCGCATGACTGCACTCGGCTACGAGATCGACACTACCAGCAGCGGTACGCTGCAAAACAGCCTCTTCAAGGTTGAGGATGCCGACATCAGGAAGGGGATGGAGACCTTGCTCCATAAGTCCTTCCAGCGTGCCAAGTACTTCGTCGCTGGCAAGACGGCCAAGCACTTGTGGTCTCACTATGCCCTGAACCTGCCGCTCTACACCCACTTCACGGCTCCTACCAGGCGTTACGCCGATATCCTGGTGCATCGTCA
>JAAFKN010000350.1:0-14675 GCA_011800035.1 Thermochaetoides dissita | reverse complement strand
GCTGTGATCTTGGACGTTGACTTCTCGCTTTTATCCTTTTCTTTGTCTTCGCCGGCGGCAGCATCGACTGGGTTACCCAACGCCTCGTTGGCAGTACCATCAGGCTGGGTTCGATCCTCAGGTTTAGGTTTCCTAACAGTCTTTTTGGTGGCAACAGTGTCAGAGCCGCCATCTTCACCATCTTCGTCGTCTCCAAATGAGATCAGAGCCCTGGCACGCTTCTTCTTCTTTTTGTCCCGTTCTAAATCGCCCTTGCTACTGTCACTCGCATTGCTTAGTGTCGCAGTTAAGGAGCGGTCAGGGGTCGTAGTGCCGGAGCGCGCAGAGAGAACCTCACGCGCCTCACGCTCTTGCTGTTCGAGAACCTCTGCACGCCGCTTGCGGAAGTCTGATAAGGCAACAAGGCCGACCGTGTTTGTCGAGAGTCGTTCGTGCGTAGTTATATTTTGCGGGGTAAATCGAGAGACTTGCTCCGACATCCTCAGTTAAGTGCAAAAGATGTCGGGTGAGTGTTGTTGTCTGGATATGTAATCGGTAAGTCAACTCTTGGCTGAACGGGAATGGGCACAGCAACGGTAACTCGCACAGCACGGTTGCAGGTGCCCATCAGAAAAATGGGCGACGTAATGTTACGTAAAGCAAAGGCGTATTGATACGGGACCATGCAGTTGCCGTGAAGGCGCTGTACATATGTAACCTGCTGCTCCAGTCCACCTGGTCTACATTGGTCCAGGTTGGCTGGGGGGTGCGGTCCCGACGGGGCGTCATAAAAAGCGGGTAACAGGGACTAAGAAAGCATGGGTGTTCTTGGCGGCCTGAACCTCCTCTGCGATGTCTTGTGTACCTACCATCTTCAACTTGCTCCAGGCAGACTCTGGTAGGCTTTTCATTCGGTTGGCCCGACGTGTCCAGGTAGCCAAACCTGTAGACAAGAGTCCGTAACGGATATTAACATTCATCCAAGGTCCTTGAGTTTGCCCTGAAGATAGCCCCCCAAACTCTCAAAGAGTGCAAAGTCATGACCTTCTCTCCATAGCAAAGTGACGCATGCCTCTCTTCTGTAGACTAGCACCTCAATTCCAAAACCAAGCCGACATTCTTCCGGTTTAGCTGCCGAAGCATCGCAGTGTTCTGACATATCCTCTCTTGCATGCTGCTCACGCGACTTTTTCCTCCTCCAAGCTCTCCCCCAGACATTTTCTCTCACCCTCCCAAAGCCTCTCAAGGATTCGGGCTCCCAGGACCAAGAAAGAAGTTCTAGAGAGCCTAGAACCTCTTGAATCTTGGTAACTACCGGCCCGATCGGTCGATCGGCGCTTGACACCAACAGTTTTGCGATTACAGGAGGAGGAAGCAGTTTCCTACCGGCACTAGACTTCATGCCACGTGCTGCATTCTCTGCGGGACGCATCGGCCCAAAACTCCATCCGAGGGCCCATCGCCGCGTCTTTGTCCCTTGTATAAACTCGGTTACCGCATAATTGTCAATGCCATGTGCGCGCAACTTCTCAACAAGAACCTCAAGGCTGCTGAGCTTTCCAAGCATCGAGGTGTACCATGTAACACGCTCTCGTAAAATGAGTGACTCGCTGAGAAGCCTGCAAACATGGGCAACCTCACCGCCGTCGCAAATCATCTCAACGGGTGCTCCAGTGCAAGCTGACATGGGTGGCCGTGATTTTCTTTTAGCCGACTCCAGCATGTCGTCCTGTGAAGAATAAAATGGCGGGTTCATCATGACAAAGTCAACTGACTCGATTCCAGCTTCGCCGATTGGCACCAGCTTATCCTCTGGCTTCCGCTCCAACAGCCGAATGCGATCTTGTAGTCCGTTGATTTCGATGTTTTTCCGGGCATAATTTATATTTTTGACATCGATATCTGGGAAAGATCAGCGCTTAGGATTCTGCTAGAAGCTAGTGGCAGAACCCTACCGGTCGCGATAAAGGACCACGGTCGTTGAGCAGTTCCGAGTAGGGGATAAATACAGCTTGCGCCAGTACCAACATCTAGGCCACACAGCGGCCGCCCTGGTTGTTCGTATGAGGTTGAGTCCATTAGGTCCTTAATCCATAAAATGTAGTTGTGCCGATTCGGAACCTGGAAGCTTGGTTAGACAGGGCCGATTGCGCATGGCAGAAGCATGTACATACTGGAGGGCAAAGTCTGTCCCTGGGCAGATCTATCCGCAAGCCGAAGTCAACCTTTAGCAGAGTTTTCGTCAATTGCATCATTGCATCTGGGTCCGTGAAGTTTAATTGCCCATTTTGGACGCTGGAGCAAGATCAGTCAGTCAGTGACAAGGACATTGAAGGGACTCATGCATGCAAAAACTCGGTCTTACTAGGTCGCAAAGTCTGGATCTTGGACGGCGAGCAGCTTAAAGTCCGGCTCAGACGTATAAAGGTTCCGAAAGTATGCATCTAGGTGAGGGCTAGGCTCCCAGCGCCGGGGCACCGATGAACCGGACTTCAACATATTGGATACGGACTGGCACTCTGGCGAAGTCTGCGAGTCAGTATCAAGCCCCTCACATGACTGAGAGTCCGAAACATTGTCTGCCCGCTTTCTCTTGATCCCCGACGCCATGGCACAAAACAGTTCTGGCGCGATCTCGTTGAGCTTTTGTCCTTTTTCATCAGCTTCCCTCTCCAGCAATGCCAATATTTACCTCCCGACTGGTGTCCTGATCTAGGATGGGAAGAATTGAACACATTCAGAGTGACCTGGCAGGTGGTCCGAAAGAAGGTGAACAAAGTACCTGAGAATTAGGTAGGTTCCGTCTTTGCCTCTGCTAAGCTTGGTCACGTGATATCCACGTGAGGGACTCTCAGCAATCCTTTCTTTGCCAGTGCCCAGAGAAAAAGAGCGCTTCCTCGTGCAACCATAGGTGCTCTGTACACAGCCAGTTCCATCCCCTCGTTCTCTCTGTCTGAGTATCGAGGACCGTATTTCCGCGATGAGGATCACTAGTGACGAATGTGGCTTCCAGAAAGTAACACATTCGAGTAAGCACTCTGTAAGACAGTCAAATCTTCTCTGGTGTGACGGGTCATGGTACCTTATAGCATGTATCTCCTTAGCACTGGTGCACACCACATCTCACAACTGGATCGCTGCGACGGCTACTCGATGGGAGCACAAAGCACGTCATGACCATATGTTATCCCAGCTTTTTTGCAATCTTACCTACTGAAAAGACTTGGCAGCTCCGGCTTGCATGGAGCTGCGTCAGCAAAACCTACCCCTCTTTCAACTACTCCCCAACGCTCGGTAAAATGCATCCCCTCAAGCCCCTGCTGCGATAAACGGTTGGAAAAATCAGCTCTCGGGTGCTCAAAAGTCCGTCGTCACCGGCTCAGCACTGAGCCTGTTGATGCTGTTCAACACACTCGACGAGCCCAACAAATGCACAACTGCAGAAGGCCGAAGCCGGGTACTGCCCCGTGCTGAAAAGTCCGGGGGCAGCCCGCCTCCTTTTTCCTCTCGCATTCTGGCAGCATATTTCGAATCATGTGCGCTTCCGTCAGTCTGAAGAACGGGTGCACTACATAGCACTTCCAGATGGAGGACTGGAATCATCCAACTATCTTAATCCACGCTCATCACGTAGGATAACAGAATCGGCCAGGTGGCAGGCTCTAAACGTCCTATATAGCTAGCATATTGCGCTCTTTTGGAGCTGCTTAGAGCAGTGTCACCCGCACCGTCTGCAAGTTGCATCTCTTGGCCGGTCATCAGTGCCAGTTTAGTCTCCAGTTCTCCCAAGGTCATCCAGCTAGTGATCCCCGATTATGGATTACATGCTGGAATGTCTACATGCTGGATTCGTGGCAGCCCGTCTTTTTACAGCTGAAGCAAGAACAGAATTATCGATAGAACGGGGTTCGGGGCTTCCATCAAACTACCCTCTCTTGCCTCAATGGGCTGTTGGTACCTGTAGGCAGCAACAGTTACATGCCCGATCCTCTGCAAGTTCAAGCAAGGCTGTCATCAAGGAGGGGGAGAGGAGGTAGTATATCTATCAGTGGCTTCCTGCAGTTCGGACCAGGCTGTCAGCATTTTTAAAACCAGCCATCCCATACCTACCGGCTTTTCGTTGTGAACCTTTCCCCATCCTCTTCAGGCAATTCCAAAACGCAGCTCTCCCACCGGCAGGCTGCGCAGCGCTAGAAACAATGCCATCGATCATTCTGGCCGATTGCTAAGCATTGACGCACGATAATACCCTTTGAGCACTGCTTACAAGTACCTAAATATCGTTCCTTCTACTGGCAGGCGTGAGAAGCAAAATTACCCCGATCCGCTTGGCAATAACCTCCCCCGCCAGGAACTCTTAGATCCTGACTTTTTCACCGACTTCTCTACACAGTTAGCTAATGTGTGAGCAGACATCCAGCTGTGCATCACAAAGAGATCCAAAGAAGCGACGACTCGTGTACTTCGCGCAAGGGAGCCGTGAATATTGATCATACCCATTCTTAGCTTGGTTTCCCCCAATAGTAAGTGATATGCAGGTTTCACTCTTCGTTCCTCAGCTCTCGGAACTCCCTACTTTGGTCTCCCGGCCCCTCGACGCACAGCTTTTAGTTTTAAGCTCTGAGCTTGGCCGTGTCTGGCAGAAGGGGTAGCGAGGACAAAGCAAACTTACGTTGTTGGACGTCCATCTTCAGTCCATTGTGTTCTGCTTGATTACCCGCGCACCAACCACGCACATCTACCTCTTGGCAACAAGCACCGAGGCATCGTCTGTCAAACTGTACACCAAAAGAACTAACTCCCTGTAAGAGCGTTGGAAACAAAGACACGAAATCTGTGCTTTACCAACCCGACCAGGACATCTCCAGCTTTGTCTTCCTGCAAGTCGTCTCAACCTTTCTCGCAATCGAGGCCACCTTTACTGGACGCGCGCCAGGCCTCAAGGGCGTTTCAGTCTTCGTCACTCCTGGGCGCTGCTTATGACGCCATTACTTCAATTGCCTTTTTCCGCTATCTATTACTCCTTCCAGGAACCCTCGGTGAGCGAAAGTAAGGTATCCAAGTACTTACCATTAGGAGTAGACTCCGCATTTTCTCTTACCCGTTGCCTCGGCACTTTGAATGACTATGGAGTCTGGGGACACAGCATCAGCCGGTGTGCGCGAGGGCACTCCTCCTGCTCCAGCGGGCGGCGAGGAGTCCAAGGCTCCAACTGAGAACGTCACACAGCCAACGAATGGCGAAACTCAATCGGCGGACCGGACTGATGCTGTTAAGTACTCACCGAAGGAGAAATGTTCCAAAGGGCGTCTTGCAGTAAAATCCAAGCACAAAAAGTCTAAAACAACAGCCTCTCCTGTTCAATCCTCTTCAGACCCAGAAAACAACGACAGTGAGGACACAACATCTTCAACCTCGGATTCAGGAGAAAACAATGATTCTGAGACGGAGACTGTCAAGAGCAAGCGGGTGGCAAAAAAGAGAGACGACTCCGGCAAATCGAAGAGGGCCAATGCAAAAAAGCAAAAAAAGATCGACAAGACTCGAGGGTCGGTGGGTTCGGATTCCGACTCTGAGTCGAGCTCTTCAGAAAATGATGATCAGAGCTCGGAGGATGAGAAGGACCAGAGAACCCAAGAAATTATTATCAAACAACTCCAACAGTTGAAAGCTCTCATCCAGCAACAGCAGCAGCAATTTCAGCTACAATATCAGCAGCATCAGCAGGGCAATTCTTATCAGTACTCTGCTGGGGGTCAACACTACGGCGCCACCCTTGCCAACATAACACAACAGCCGGTCTACGAGAGCGGCCTGCGCAGCAACCCATCGCGCAGCCGCCGAAGTGGGCAATCTTCGTCAGGGCCGTTGAACCCGGCCTTGAATGCCGTAGATTCTCTCCTCATGGAGGCCACCCAGCAGCTGAAGGAACAGAAGAAACAGCAGAAAGCCACAAAACTGGATTACAAACGTGTTGATCAAGTGTGGGACAACAGTATTCATAATTACAAGCTCCAGGACACGGCGGAACGGACAGTTGACACTCATTATGATGAGTTCATCTTCCATGTTCGCCGCACATTCGACTGGGAGGGAAAGTACAAGGCAACATACGTTGACATAAAGAGCAAGTTTCTACGAGAATGTCTCCAAGCTGTTATGGGGAATATCAAGGGAGTCAGCCTGGTTGAAGAGACCCCCAAGCTGGATCCTAACATGCTTTTCTTGTAAGCCTCCATTTAAACTGCTCGTGGTGCCGTTTCTGGCCTCTCCTAACAGTGAAATCAAGATATCTCGAGGATTTGAGAGAGTATTTAAAGGAGCTGAAAACGATCAAGGCAGCCAAGAATGATAAGCGTGAACGAAAGAAGGAACAGAAGAGGATAGAGACAAAGCACAAACATCTCAAGGTTCTCGTCAAATATCTAGACAAGGACTATGCGGAGGTCAAGAAGAGGTTCGTCTATCTTTTTCCGCCGATTTTTCCCCAAGCTGTTTGCCCTAGTCAGTTTGCCATACTAACCCATAGCCGCTAGTCTCTATCCCATGTTGGAGAACGGCCTCATCACTTTTGACCTTCTTTGGGCTCTTTGGAAGCCAAACACTCTCGCATTCACGACGACCTATGGCTCACATGATGAACCACGAGTGTTCAAGGTTGAAGTTGCCGAAAAGCACTACGGAATCATGAGGGGTCAGTACTATTACATCGATGGCAAGGTATGACATACTTATTCCAAAGATACTAGTGCTCACTTTCTGTAAAACCTAGAGACCAGCTGCGTGCTAACCCCGAGGAAACCAGTATTTCGAGTATGATGGGAAGCAGTTTGGCTATGGCAGCATGGCAGAAGAGATTAGTGAATTCCGCGGGGCACGAAAAATCACAAGTCTCCCATGCTACCCTTTGAAGTACCACAAGAATGAAGCTCAGCTGCGCAAGGAACTAATAGAGCGTGGGAAGAAGTTCGTCGCCTTGGCTGGAGTTCACTACAAGAGCCACCAGGGGTTGGCATACTACAAGAAGAAGAAATCGATCATCAAGGTCAACATCAACGGGCGCATCATGGTTGACCCTGCTATCCACCGTCGAATCAACCCGAATTACCCGATCTCTCACGTGAGGCCCAAAGAAAACGAGACCCTCTCGGATGGTGAAGACTCTGATGAATCTGGCTGCTGCGGGTGTGACTCGGAGGAGGAGGAAAGCGAAAAGGTTAAGTATGTGACTAAACTTGTTAAGGACGACAATGGCAACACGCGAGTCGTGCTCGTTCATGGGTCGGATGACGATGAGGAGAAGGCCGGTTCAAAAGAACAGCTAGACAAGGTTCCTGCCAAGGACGAGGGAAATGCGGCTGCAGAGGAGGACAGCACGACGAAAAAGATACCCGAGTTCAGCGACGAAGAGTATCTCATCGCATCCCCTGTTGTTCTTGGATTCGCCTTTGCTGAGAAGCTCTGGCTCGAGTTTACCGTGTCTGGGGTCAAAGATATCCAGTGGAACGAGACAGCTTATGACTCTTTGGTGCTTGAGCCCAAGACCAAGGATATTGTAAAGGTATGAGGATATGATAGTACTTATTCTTTCGGCCATACTGTGTCACTAACCATTCCGTCCCGATCTTAGGCACTTGTCGAGTCCCACAAATACCACGCAGCTGAAAGCATCGACGACGTGATTCAGGGTAAAGGCAAGGGCCTGGTGGGTAAGTGTAGCACATACTCCCAAGATTGTTCGTGACCCATCTCCAGGAACTATGGCTGACCTGCAATGACTTAGCTGTCCTCCACGGCCCGCCAGGGACTGGCAAGACATTAACCGCGGAGGGAATTTCAGAACTCCTCAAGTGCCCATTGTATATGGTCTCGGCAGGCGAGCTAGGAACCGACTCGCGGTTCCTCGAGAGTGAGCTCCAAAAGATCCTGGACATTTGTCATGCATGGGGCGCCATCCTCTTACTGGATGAAGCCGACGTTTTCCTGGAGAAGCGCAACATGCATGACATCCACCGTAATGCGCTTGTTAGCATTTTCCTTCGGCAGCTCGAGTATTTTCAGGGTATCTTGTTCCTGACCACAAACCGGGTCGAGGTAAGCAAGGCCTATCTAGCAATCAACTGGTGGAAACACTCACGAATAACATATTTCCTTACCTATAGACCTTTGATGATGCCTTCCAATCCCGCATCCACATCGCTCTGCGCTATGACAACCTCGACCATCGGGCTAAGAAGGCTATCTTCAAGATCTTCATTGAGAGGGTTCGAGTTCTCGAAAAGGTCAGCATGATGCCCTTCACCGAAGAGGACTACAGCCAGCTGGCACGGCATGATTTGAATGGTCGGCAAATCAAAAACACCGTCCGCACAGCTCAAGCCCTAGCAGTCAATAAGGGTGAACCGCTGTCCATGAGCCACATTCGGCAGGTTCTTGACGTACAGACCAACTTTGACCGGGACCTCAAAGGCGGGACAGGTTATCAAGATGCAATGAGGAGTTATTTCTAGGTTTGCGTTCAATTTCGTTCTCTTGTTGGGAGCGTCACGGTCTCTGTATGATCGCTTCACAACAATTAATGTTGTTTTAGACATCTATTGCAGGTTCAGTCATTGCCGATGGGGTGATGGAAGGGCAGGAAGGTTTGCAGTTCGTTCACTTATTTTGCCCCCCTAACGAGCAGTATGAATGTTGAATGGTGATATCGTTCAAGGTATGCTGATTAAATCGACTATTACATATCCACTTCAACATCGCTTATCAACAACCAAATCACTATGCATGTGCTCTGGGCGGTTTGTGGTGCAGTGTCTGGAGACGAAGGCAATTGACGTCAGTGTGTGGTTTGTCTTTGCCAGGCCTTAAACACAACGGTTGATAGTTGTTCGCAATCGGGTTCTACTTTTGGAGCCCGTAGCAGCATCGTCCTTGCCGACGGCCTCAAGACACTGAAGTCTCGTTCCGCTCACTCCGTAAGGTGTAAGATTGACATATTGTAAATACTGGATATGTTATTTTACACGAAATCAACTTGATGTGTCTGGTATTTGCTGTGTTCTCTCCGCTATCTGGTCACTATATACTAGCCATTAGGAGTTTCAAGCAGAAAACAGATATCAAAATGGGCTTCATTTTGACTGCCTCAGCACCTGTCGATTGGAATACGGAATACAAATTAAATTACTGTCTTTCAATATGCAAAGCCACGGAGATCCAGCTTACACAGTGCACTGTGTGAAATACGCCAAACTTTGGCTTAAGTAAAGTAGCACATACCCAGGTCACTTTTTGAACCGCCCCATGAGATTTCTTCCTGCGATTTCTCACTTAGAGCTCTGGCTGACATGATCTGGGACAATGCGTCATGATCAACGATATAGTTGGCCCAGTATATCTCACACAGTTGGTTGTTCGTGTGGCTGATATCCATTCCCAAGTCAACGTGCTTATAGTGCCGCTTGTGTGTGGCGGGTGCCAACCCCCTCTTGGCTTTCACTCTGCCCCGCATTTGTGCGGTTAGCGGTTGCTCAACATTCTGCTCTCTCCCCCCAGAATATCTACGGATGATCTGCACACCACCAAGACAAGCTCAACAATTGCAGCAGAAGATAAAAGATTCTCTATAACAGTTAGTGACTCACATGGCAAGGTTCAGCTTGGCCAATCTACTCGGATGGAGTCGGCACGCTGGCCGAGGGCATCACCATCATGATGATGCTTGGTGGGACGACTCCCGTCACCAACGTGAGTAAGCACAATGCTTGGACCCTAGTGAACTCTAATTACACACAAGAGACTTAGTGTCACTCAGGATAAAATATATACTGAGAAATGCTGACTCCCTGGTGATGACCATGTAGTCCTTCCAAGCCATCGCGACGAGTCTCTTCAATCGGCTATCCCCCCGGCCCTTGTGACTGAGGTCGCGCTTCGCATCCGCCATCTCATTGAGCAGTGTGTCCCCCTCGAGCTCAATGCAGAGTTAGTGACACGTCCGCACAGCAAAGTCATCACCCCAAAGGTGATCAGGGCTGCCAAAGAAGC
Source organism: Thermochaetoides dissita (assembly GCA_011800035.1). Lineage (NCBI taxonomy): Eukaryota > Fungi > Ascomycota > Sordariomycetes > Sordariales > Chaetomiaceae > Thermochaetoides > Thermochaetoides dissita. The sequence goes on along the minus strand of JAAFKN010000350.1, from coordinate 4,652 downwards.
TGGTGGTGAGGAGCATGGGGCCTGCGTTGTGTTCTGCTTGTTAATCAACAAGCAGTGGTGGCGACACCAGGCTTTTCTTGAGCTGTGGGATGCTGGCCTCCATAATCTACGTGCAACCGCTTGCGAAGTCATTGCTAAACAAATGTACAGTAATCCCGTGTGCGCCTAGTCGCCGAGATTGCCTATACTTTCCGTATGTGTGTTCATTGTCCTGAAAATGCTGACTTACCACGACACCTCAGCATTGAGTCCGAAGAGGACGCCGATTACCTCTTACACTCGGTCCTCCTCAAGAGATATTCGATCATCGTTAGTGGCAATCCCACGCCGCCGGCCAACGTAATTGAGAAGGCGGTCGATCTTCACGCCCTGCTCGTCATCGGCTCGTCTGGCTATCAGAGATGTATCAACTTCCTCTGGCGCGGCTGGGTAGTTCAGGATGAAAACGACCCGTCCACATTCGTAGACTACAAAGAGAGGGATGACACCACGTACATCGCCCACCTCAACCCCAATCGGATGCGCGCACCCATCTACCAGAATGCGGCGCAAATGCTCATATCATTCATCTATCTCGGCCTTTACACAGTCTCCATGAACTCGGTCAACGAGAATGGAGGGATCGACTTTTTCGAGGGCTTGCTCTACCTCTTCACTCTAGGCTTCATCTGCGACGAGATTACCAAGGTCTGGAAGGCAGGCTACCACATCCTTGGATTTTGGAGTGCCTTTAACGGAGTTTTGTATGGCTTGCTCACTACCAGCCTAGTGCTACGCTGCATTGCCCTTGGCCACGCAATCGACGACCCAAACGGCTTTCGCCATCGCTATAGCACCCTCAGCTATGCCTTTCTTGCCGTGAGCGCTCCTATGTTCTGGGCTCGGTTGTTATTCTATCTTGACAGTTTCCGCTTCTTCGGGGCCATGTTGGTGGTACTCAAGGTCATGATGAAGGAGTCCATCATCTTCTTTGCCCTTCTTACTGTGATCATTGTTGGTTTTTTACAGGCTTTTATTGGACTCGACTACGCTGACGACCAAATGTCCGAGGACATCCGTTTCATCTTCCAGTCTATGGCCAATGCTTTGATGCAGTCACCTGATTTTAGTGGGTTTGAGAGGTTCCAACCGCCATTTGGTTTAATCCTGTACTACTGCTTTACCTTTGTGGTCATGGTGAGTAGCTCTTCCACATATAACACAACCTTTCTGTCTGTTATATGTACCCTTCGTTCGGTCATGGCTGACAATTAGTGTCCCAGGTCATCCTTCTCAATATCTTGATTGCCTTGTACAACTCGGCCTACACGGATATCTATGAGAACGCCAATGACGAATACCTCGCCATGTTTGCTCACAAGACCATGGGATTTGTCCGGGCTCCAGACGAAAATGTTTTCATCCCACCATTTAACCTTATTGAGATACTCTTCTTGGCACTGCCTTTTGAATGGTGGATGGATAAGAAAACATATGAACGCATCAATGATATTGTGATGAGCATCATATACTCGCCGTTGTTGCTCGTTTCGGCCTACTTCGAGATGTGTACCGCGAAGGAAATCCAGGCAAATCGAGCTCGCGGTGACGACGATGACAACACTACCGAAGACTGGGAGCAACTGCAACGCGAAGTCGACTTCGAGGCCGACGGTTGGGCAAAGCGCGTAGAAGCTGCAAAAAGCAACCTCGAAGAGGATGCCGCAGTTGTGGAGGTCAGGAAGCTCAGGGAAGAGGTAGAGCAGCTGAAAATGCTGATCGTATCCCTACAGAAAGCTCTGGGCGTGAGCCAAAGCGAAACTGGAGAAGAAAGCAGCAGTCAGTAATGTTATCCAGGTGTCCCTGGTGCAATTTACTTGCTTTCAGGGACTAAAGCCTCTGATGCAATACTTGGTTCCAAGCGTACATGGCTGCGCAGATTACTAATAGTTAGTCATACGTTAAGATGTGTATTAGGGCAACAATTAGGAATTTGGTTGTTAGCTCATCCCTTATGCCATCTGAATACTCCCAGTTACCCACAAGACCAAAAGTGAAATCCCGAACGATGTCGAAAGTTCATTGATCACTTCAACAGACGTATAGACATCCCTCGGAGAGAGGGCAATAGTAGGGTAACTGAGTTCAACCAAGGAAAGCGTCCACGCATCTCACAATGTAGAAGACTAACACCTGCACTGATGCCTCTTGATAATTTTCCTTTCCTGTAAGGGTAACTGAACTGCGAAAACGAAGCAAGTGCCGGTAATGGTACAAGTACAAGCCGCCCAAATTCGCCCTGATATGATTCCATTTCCTCTTTCCCATATCCCCCTTTTGCGCCCATTATGATTCATTATGTAGTGTACAAAGCACGAAATCCACCAGAACCTGACTTTGTGGTGGTAGAAGGGAAAAGTAATAAAAAGGGCTTCACGCAAAAAAGTAAACGACAAAGCAAAGTGTAGAATATGAAACCAAGAGAAAAACAAAGCCATCGCCAATGTCAGACATATGGTGTCCGAAAGTAATTAAAAGTCATAGAAAAGAGGCTGCGGCCTGATGTTGTGATCTAGCTGGGAGCACTTTTCACGAAAAAGTCAGCACCAATGGTAAAAGGCAGGGGGATAAAAGAAGTAGTAAACGAGAACCACCAGGGACACACTTACACTCCACCTCCCATAAAGGCTGCTAGATCATCAAGTTCAAGAAGCTGACGCTCGAAAGCAGCACACAATTCCATGGCTGTCATATCAACCTCCGGGGGAGGATGGATGGCCTGTGGAACAGGGCCAGCCGAGGCTGCAGAGGCAGCACCAGGAGAATCCACCTTGACAGGGACTGCAGGGGGAGGGCTGGCAGTAGCTGGAGTAGAGGAGCCAGCCGAAGCGCCGTTGATGGTTGTAATGCCAGGGCGCCTGGGAATAGTAACAACTTCCCGAGATTCAGGGCCCTGCTGAGAACCAGCAGCGCCAGCCTGATCATAATCCATGGTATCAGGGTTGGTCTCGGCCTGGCTCAAGACGTCGTCCTTGACCGAAGGAGAGACGCGATGAACGAGCTTGCCGCCCTCGCGAGAGTCACGCTGGTCGCGTGAGCCACTGTTAACGTCGCGCAGGACCTTAGACATGACATGGAGATGACGCTGCCAGGGGATAACCAGAGGCCATGACTCGGAGCCCTCCTGGCAGAGCCTCAGACTGTCCCGGACAAGGTTAGAGGCAGTGACAGTAGCATCAGGAGGGGCAAGACCCTTGAGGGTGAGGTAAGCCACGGTCGATCCCGCAGTGAAGGCGGCGAAAAGCATGAAGATTGGAAAGCAGTGAATGCTGTCCTTATCAGAGCCAAGTTCCAATGCCAGGAGCGAATGGACAATGCTGTGAGAAGCGGCGAAGATGCGGTCAACACCCTGAACATGAGAATGGCCAGCCATGCGCCAAGCCTCAAGAGTGAAGTTTTCATCAGTTACAACCTGAAGGATGCGGCGGCGGTTGACGAAGATGGTGGCACAGTTGAGGAGGGAATGGATCATGGCATATGTGTAGCCACTGCCCATGGTAATATGAAGGTTGATCTGGCCAGGCTTATCGGCTAAGTGAGGCGGAAGAGACCGGCGAAGCATATCGATCTCTTGCTCCAATAGTAAACACTGTTCCTCGGAGAAAGTCTCCAGGGTGGTGGTGGTCATCATCTCAACCACATTACGCCAAGCTTTGGTGGCCAGGACGATGTGGCCAAATTCGCCGACTTCACCCAGAGGAGCGGTCGGATCGGGCATGTAAGGAGGCGGGGCGCCACTCAAGGTGCGAACATAGACAGGGCTGCCGAAGTTGTAATTCATGTCGGTGCAAGGCAGGGAGACATCCTTGACATCGTGGGCTGACAGAGCGGGGTGGCGGCCAGGGCTGCTGGTCAGGAAACAGTCGAGGACGTAGATCAGCCAGAGGGTGCGACGGAAGGACTCGTCCTGGAGGAACTGGTCGGGGTCGGCCTGGTGAGGGGTGGTATGGACGACGCGGAACATCTGGGCCATACGCGCAGCCTGGCCAAGGTAGATGTAAGCGCGCACAGCATTGCGGCAGCCCCATTCGTGAATGACGAGCAGGCACAAAGACTGGATGTCGGCAAGGCTGGGTTGGTCCAGGCTCTGCATGATGAGGCTGATGGTCTTCGCAGCAAAGTGCTCGGCCGCAGCAGTGCCGCCCCCATGGGCGCCGTAGCGGCGAATGATCAAGGGCGAGTGCCTGCATTGTTTTCGAGTCAGCAAATGGCAATCGATCAGATAACCGTCCTGTTTCCACATCGTGAATGGCCGAGATGGCCTACGGCCGGGAAGGGATCGTGTAACTTACCGGGCTGCGGTGGTAAGGAGGGCATTGACCATAGTGGGGTCAAGGGAGGCATTCTTCAGCTGCTGGAGCGACGACGGTTTGTGGAAGACAACACAGGCCGGGAGTGTTTTGTTGATGACGCGCTCGCATTCTTGCACGAGCTCGGGGGTGAGCCTGTCATAGGGGGGACAAGGGAATCAGTCAACTCAGTGCCCCACCGGACAAGTTTGGCGGGCAAAACAGATGAAACGGAAAAAAAAAAAATAGAATTTTAAATGCGTCTAGGTAAAGCGCTCGACCGAGACAATCAAAGGGTTTGGATGTTGGCGGCGAGTATGTGCA
>JAAFKN010000349.1:0-14675 GCA_011800035.1 Thermochaetoides dissita | reverse complement strand
ACGGATACCTTCTGACCATCCCCTGCCGTTGACCATCCGAGGAGCCGGCCCGGGGCAGCTGTCGATAGCGATCGAAATAAGAAACAGATCATGGGGTCGGTGAAGTACCTGGGCTGCTGGGGCTTACAAAGCCTTGGTGTATACCATGGTCTGACGCAGCCCAATGTCGACGAGGACATCCACCGCTGTCCACGTCCTGCTTGGAGTCTGCCCGCAGCTAGGACGCAATGCTGATTGCAGATTCCAGGCTCTTACCACAGTAGTCCCCGTGGCCGGTCAGATCGGGGCCGAAGTGCGTACCGGCGTATCTCTGGCGCTATCATGGTGTTTTGAGCATTGCAGCAGGTAATTGATAACAGCGTGCTTATCGATGGGCAGCATTGGCAGCACGCCATCACGATTTGTAGACGCGGTCCACTATCAGTTGCATCAGCTTTCCCGATTGGTCAATGGGAGATTCGCATGAGTTCACGCTGTTCTCGATGCAAACCGGTGCCCCGGAGACTGCAATGGCCTGTTTTTCGCCGTTTCTCGCCGTTTCTGGCTTCAGGCTAATTCTATCACATCAGGATCCCTCAGTGTGAGCGGGATGGCTTCACTCGAACTTCTGGGAAGCACGATGGAAAGATGCAGAAAGCGAACACCCGGCCCCGCTGCCATTGCTCACATGCGCAAGGGGCAGCAGCACCTCTCACCGCCTTCCCGATGCAGACAAGCCGTTGCACAGTGCTGGACGGTTAGCGAACTGTATGCCAAGCCAGCCTCATGTGGGGTAGGTACGGCCGCCTCTTGACAGGGGTAAAGGCGGTGAATGACGGCAGAATAGGTTCCGGGCAGATGCTGGGACGAAATTTCGATGGGAGAGGCTCATTGCAACGAACGTCCGACATACAACAGTCCCGTCAGCACATACACCTACATTATGTGGCGGACAGCCAGGGACTCGGTTTGCCTGTTTTGCCGCTCGGCGGCCGTGTCCAGGAAGGCCGTCCTCGAGTCTGCGCAACCATGGATCACTCGCAGATCCTTCGCAACCCGCGAGCGGCCGTCGCGCATGGTTCTCTCAAACAACGTCGCTACCGGCCCGCGATCAAGATCCCGCGATAGAGACAGGCCCGAGGGGCCATGGGGGAATACGAACAGGACAGTCGCAAACATCGATCCTCGCCGCCGGCGAGACCCCCCGAGACCCTCTGCCCGCGGCCGCAATGCCAAAGACAAAGAAGAACAGGACAAGAATGCGATCGAGGACCGCTTCAAGGCTCTCAAGATGCAGCGCGCCCTTGCCAGCATCCCATATCGCGAGCGCATGCTGGTTAAGGCTCGTATCTCCGATATTGTGTCTTTCGACCAGTTTCAGCTGCTTCCTGTTGTCAAAGAGGCCATTTTCAACGAAGTTCTGAAGGGTCTGGAGGACATTAAGCCGACTCCTGTCCAGAAACTCGCCATCCCTGCCTTACTCGGTCAGCCACTCTCGCGCGCGCACGCCATAGCTCGTGCCAAGAAGCCAACAAAGGAGAGGGATGAATATCTGCTTGCTGCTGAGACCGGTTCGGGCAAGACGCTGGCGTATTTGGCTCCAACCATACATCACCTCAAGGTCGAGGAGGCCAAGGATGAAGCAGTTGCTGCGTACAACGAGCGCCTAGAAGCAGAAAAGCAACTCCGTGAGGGCGAGCCCGTGTCAGAGTGGATTGACGATTTTGAACCTCATCCCTATACGGCCCGTCCTCGTGCCATTGTTTTGGTACCCACCGCCGAGCTTGTTGATCAAGTCCTGGCCGTCGCCAAGTCTATGTCACATGTGGTCAAACTGAAAGTGCGCGGCCTATCGGCCAAGTACAGTGTCCAAAAGATCCAGCGCAATGTCTACAGTCACGGCGGCATCGACATGCTTGTTTCCACCCCGCATCTGCTGGCTTCCTTGGCTAAGCGGGATCCGAACATTCTCTCTCGCGTGAGGCACCTCATAATCGACGAAGCTGACTCCCTGTTTGACCGCTCCTTCTCCCCGGAAACTTCCGAGATAGTCGATCGCTCCATGCCCTCCCTGAGGCAGCTTATCCTCTGCTCCGCTACCATTCCCCGTCGCCTGGACAATTACCTTGCCGAGAACTTCCCTTACATTAACCGCATCGCCACTCCAAACGTCCACGCCATCCCACGCCGTGTTCAACTCGGTGTTATTGACTGCTCCAAGGATCCGTACCGCGGCAACAAGCTTCTTGCCTGTGCGGATGCCATTTGGACCATTGGCAAAGAAGCTGCTTTACACGAAACGTCGGATGGCTTGATTGATGTCAAGCGTCTCATGGTATTTGTCAACGAGCGCGAGACCACACAAGAAGTTGCCGACTACCTTAACTCCAAGGGTATTGATGCCATCGCGCTCCACCGTGACACCCCTGAGCAACGCCAGAGTGAATGGCTGGAGCACTTCAGGTCCAACGAGCCATTGCGGATTACCAAGGAGGAAGCTGAGAAGCGCAAGGCGGCGGTCCAGGCTAGACTTGGCCCTGGGAAGCGCTACCTACCCAATATGAGGGTTATTGTCGCGACCGACCTGGCATCAAGGGGTATTGATACACTTGCCGTCCGCACGGTTATCCTGTACGACGTGCCGCATACTACGATTGACTTTATCCACCGGCTGGGCAGAGCTGGACGCATGAACAGGAGAGGGAGAGGTATTGTGCTGGTGGGCGATGGTGACCGCAGAGACGTTGTCGCCGATGTGAAGGAGGCTATGTTCATGGGCCAGGCACTCATCTGAGCGTTGGTGGTATGTGTTATGTATGTTGTACGATACAATGTTCTCTGATTATGATCTTGGGGAATGTGTATACTACATGTATAAAGCGGCATAGATACCTAGATACCACTCTTAACGGCTGAATTGGGTGGCATGGGATATGAAGTTCGCAACCGGAAGTATAGATTAGAGCAAAATCGACCTTCTATGCATTGTCGTCAGGCGCTGGGGTATCGAACAGGTTGTCTAAAATTGCATGTGCTTTTACAGATAATCCAATTGTGACCGAAAACAGCCGGTTTCATCCAAATGCAGTTGTGAGCCTCTGAATGACAGTCGGGAAATATCGAGAAGGGGAGCAACCAAAGGAGAAAAAAGTCATTAAAGAATCTTGAGGAGCCAGGCCATCTTCACTCCTTCCCTGACCCTGAAGCCCCCGTTCCCGTTCGAAGCGTGTCGACATTCCACGTGCGCACTTTAGTCATGACGCGCTTGCGCATCGTTGTCATGATCTGCTGCTCCATCTCCTCGATGCCTGCCTCGATATCGCGGTCTTCGGCCGCATACCGGGCTTCGCGTCGCCGCTCCCACCACAGATACAGGGCGACGGCCACTAGCGTAACTGGAATCGTAAATGCGAAATAGATCCAGATCAACGGAGATACTGGAGGAACAGCGGTGTCGGGGTCGTCGGGGATAAAGTCGAAGAAAGACATGCTGAAGATGGAGGCAATGAAGGTGGCCGGGAGGAAGACAGCGCCCATCAAGGAAAGCATCTTCATCGACGTGCTGTCTCTTTTCGCCCTATGTGCAAGTCGGCGCTGTTCGCCAGCCATCTGGAGATTGAGCTTGGATTCCTTTTGGGCGATGATGTTGTAAAGCTTCAGTCAGGGTTCAGGGGTCAGTACCGGGAATTAGTCAAAAGCAAATAGATGAAGAATGATTGAGACCTACCGCTGCCCGTTGGAGTTCCAACCGCTCCAGCGTAGTCCGGGCATAATGTTCGATTCCTGTGAGCTTAACCCTGTAGAAATCTAACCTTGAAAGCAAGCTTCGATGCAGTTTGTCGATCTCACTGCCCTCGCCAGAGTACCTCCTATTATCCTTGGCGGCCGACCAGAACCTGTCCATGGCAGCGATTATTCCCCTGATTACCTCCTGGTATGCCTGCGGACGTTTCCATAACACTTGAGAATGGCATTCGACGAGATCATGATTGACCAAATCAAGATTGATCTCGCCTTGCTTCACGTAGCGAGACTCGCCATCGAGGACTTCCTGGCGCATAGAAACAGCGTGCTCCAGCTGACGCAGCCAATCACGAGCATCGCGCTGTCTCTCATCATTATTTTGGATCTCGTGTCCGAAGATAATGATAGGTAACAATAAGGGATGCAGGATGTGGCGGGAGGATGAGGCACAGGCTTTCAGGTGCTTGAGGCCCTCGCTCAAGATGTCTGATGACGAAGCTGTGCCCTTGAGATAACCGGACGTGATCCCCGTCTGGAAGGAATGTGAGAGGGTTAACTCCCAGCCGCGCTGCCCAACCGATTAGCACTTGAGCCGCAAAGTTGGTTGAGTTTTCGAATAGCAAAGTAACGATATCTTACCGTTTTCCCCTAATGAAAGTTGATTAGCAAGATTCTCAAAGTAGAGTCCTAAAATGGGGGAAGCCATACCCTCTTCTTAACATCAGATTTCCTAAAGACAACCTCTACTTAAAGGTCAATCAGGGACAAATCCACTAGGCAAACTTTGAAGTATCCGAAGCTCAACACATACGCAGATGTGGCTTGTTCGGGTGGTCGCTATCCTGCTCAAATACCGACCAGAAGAAAGGCCCGACGGCGCTAGTAGACTCAATAACTCTTAAGGGAAGTGCCCACGTCCTGAGCATCTCCTCATATGCCTCAGGTTTCAGGGAAATATGCCGAGGAGAAAATGTGTCTGCTTTGTCTGCATTTATCTGCAAACTGGCACACAGTAAGTGATATGTTAATATACATTCGGTATCAGTCAGGACAGAGATCCAAGTCTACAGATCTAGTTGACTGTGGCCAGGATAATCATGATAATGGAGATGATGAGCTGCTCATCAGCAAGACGGATTAAACCCTCATCCACCAGTCAAGGGGGAGGTCGGGAACGAATGGACTATTTGAACTCACATCATGCGCACACCGCCGAGGAACTCGACGTCAGGAGGTATCTTAGGTGGTGCAAAGGCACCACGCCGGTGAAGAAAGTTGGCAAATTCATCTTGCAACTCATCTGAGCTGAAGCGATGCTCTTCGATGGTGTTGAATAAAGGGTCCTATTGTGGTATCGCCCATGGACACCGTCAGCGAGTCCTGATCTATATATACTCTTCCTAGGGGCGGGGCCTGCGCCATTTGGTGGTCGGCAGGACCGATCTTGTCACCTATATTCTTCTCCGACTTTAAAACACGAAGTTTGAGCCAGAGAGAATGAGCTTGCCTACCGAGTAAGTGAGTATCTCAAGATAGCTGGTTGGTTCTTCGTCATATGTACAGTTATCCATATAAGACCGAAAGATGTATTCATCCATCCTGGCAGTAAGCGTTTCAAGGACGGTGATTCAAGGGTCAGTTTCCAAAGGCGATAGGAGCAAGAAACAAACAAAAGGGGAAATCTGGCGCCAGACTTGGCTTTGGAACAGCGAAGAGATGCTGCCAGTGAGTCAGGCAAAAACACACAAGTGTTCCCTCTTCTATTATGAGGTGTCAAACTTACCTGCATGTCCAGCTCGGCAGTTTCTTTGGGACACCAACTACTTAAAGGGATTCCCACGGGAACCAGCCACCCATTCACTGTCCATTGGGAACCATTGCATGTGGCCCACCCACACAGTGCCCAGCAAGTCCTTAAAAACGGCTGGGCTCATCTGTTGCTATTCGAAGGCAGATGAAGTCGGCTTCAAGACAGCTGTCTAGTCGATGTTTACAGCACTCAACAGCAGGGTTAATTGTAAGGCCACAGGAAAATGTGTAATAGTTTGGGATTGAAGACATGAGAACAAGCATGCTTGAACAAATGTGAGACATCTCTTGGATCATGTTGGGGCTTGTGCGATGGAGTTCCATGCCATACAGTGCGGGCCTTCCAATGTTTACTGTAAGCACAAATTCTGAGAATGCAATATTGGGACTGGGCAGCAACAATGGCCAACAGTGGTCTTCAAAGATCGTTGGTGGACTTAGTCTAAGATATCATAGCCTTGCAGAAAGAGCTAACGAAATACCTGACTTTAAGAGGAAAGAGGAACAGATGGACATAGTGAAGGGGTTTCCACTTTGGGATACTTCCACTTCTCACCTTGTTGACTGCTAAAGGTGTGATTTATAATTGAGTTGTTCAGTAGCTATGGCTTCTGTGGAGCCACCTAAATGTGCCACAGTTCACGGTCAATCAGATTCCTCTATTACTCGTAAGGAAGCTCGCGAGTGCCCCAGGTATAGGCGTGCGGTTGTCTGCTTCAACATCCAGCGACTTCTGGACATAGAAATGCTTCAACTTCTCAGGTTTGGATATGTATAGCTTCGTATCTTCTTTTTACCAATTGCCATTGTTTGGGAAAGCCTTGGAGATGATGTTAGCAATGGGAATATATATAATTTCAGAACAATCTTCGCTCCCATCATCCTCAAATGCTCGGGCTTGGTGATGCAGCTGATCATGTTTTCAGAGGCGTCAAACGTTGTCTTTCCCAATAACAAGGGTTAGGGTTACATGAGGTTGATAGGCTGCATGCAGTCCAGTCACTGCGGGCCAAAGGCATGCCTGGCGAGGTGTTCCTGGGGAGTCCCACCATGCGTTGAAGAAGTGGGGGAGGAGTTGGGATGGAAGCTCTCGCTTATGAGGGGACTTACCCTGTTTCACCAACCACTGTGTTGGCGGGTCATCCCAGATGTTTGGCTGCCACTTTCGAAGCTCCTGACAGTGTCACATCGCCGTTGGAGCCCTGGAGGACGTCGTGAGGGGTCTTGTATGCCGAAATTGGGCTAAAGTGTCTCGCTTCACCCAATTTCCCCCCAGCTACTCCGCAAGTTGGCATCGCTTTCCGCTCGGCCTGGATCTACAACTTGAATACTCTCCCAGCTCACTTCGACCCCAGAAAGGCCTGGGATTCGGCTCTTGGTCGGCGGCCCGCCTGCTGTTCAGCTTGCACCTACGACAGGCCCACAAGAAACTTCAGGTCCCCTCTTCCGGGACCCCGCCGTCACAGCTAGCTCATCCTTTTAACGCGATCGAGGCAGCCTTATTCTACCTACTGTATCACTGTTACCATCAATTTAACTAGCTTACGTCCTCATCGGTCGCCTTCCTAAGTAACAGCAACCATGACCAGTGCTACCGCAACCCACGTTCACCATCTTCCCGACGGCGCTCATCAGGCCGGTGGCGGGGTGTCTGGAAAGCAGCACACCATCAACACCATCACCGCTCCTCTCTTTGCTCGCCTGCAGAACATCTTCTCTGCTCATGCTGGCGGTGCTTCGGCTTGGACACCCGAGCAGGTCGCGGCTTTCCTCAGGGATGTCCAGAAAACCAGTGATTCGGAGATTCTCCATGAACTGGCTGATGGGAAGCCCTGGGATTTCGAGAGATTTGTCCGTTACATGAGCTCGGCCGCCTCTAGTGTCATCGCACCGGCCCAGAAGCAGGACCTAACCTATCCCCTATCCAGCTACTTCATCAGCTCCAGCCACAACACGTACCTCACTGGTAACCAGTTGTCGAGCGATTCGAGTGCTGATGCGTACAAAAATGTCTTGTTGCGGGGCTGCCGTTGCGTGGAGGTCGATGTCTGGGATGGCTCTGACACAGAGCCAGAGGATGATGATGATGCTAAGAGCACCACAAGCAGCAGCAGCAGCAGCAGTAGCAGTAGCAGTGACGACGAGGCCACCAAGGCTCTGAAGAAGGCCAAGAAGAAGGAGAAGAAGGAGCGGAAGGAGAGAGAAAAGAGGGAGAAGAAAGAGAAGAAAGAGAAGGAAAAGAAACAGAAGAAAAGTCGTTTCGCGTCTTTGACCAGTCGCTTCGAGAAAACGAGCCTGAGTAAGAACACCTCTACGGCAAAAGGATATGGTTCATGAGCCTTGACACTAACCAGCCGGCTACAGCGGACACTCCATCTTCTGGGACACAGGCGGCTACTCTCGACGCTTCCACTAATCAACCGGCGCCGCCTTCCCGGAAGAGCACCGGCCGCAAGGAGCCCCGTGTTCTTCATGGCCATACGTTGACAAAGGCTGTGTCATTCCGCAATGTCTGTGAGGCCATCCGAGACTACGGCTTTGTCACGACCGACACGCCGCTGATCGTCAGCTTGGAGGTCCACTGCAGTCCGGAACAACAAGAGACTATGACCAAGATCATGGAGGAGCTCTGGAAGGACCGACTGGTCAATGATCCTAGCGAGGAGATCACCCACCTTCCCCCTCCTGAGGAGCTTCGTGAAAAGATCTTGATCAAGGTCAAGTATGTCCCTCCGGACGCGGGAGATGCCTCACCTCCGGGTGAAGGCGAAGAGTTGCCACCACAAGCTCCCGCAAAGAAGAAGGCGCCGTCCAAGGTGATCCAGGCTCTGAGCCGACTGGGCATCTACACGCGGGGTGTGACGTTCAAGGGCCTGTCGCAGCCCGAGGCAGCCATGCCAACTCACATTTTCTCGCTATCCGAGGGAACTGTCGAAGAAGTGCACGAGAAGCAGGGACGCGAGCTGTTCGAGCACAATCGCCGGTATTTGATGCGCACGTATCCCAAGGGTACTCGCATCCTGTCTGGCAACCTTGATCCTCCGTACTTCTGGCGTAAGGGCATCCAGATTGTGGCGCTCAACTGGCAGAACTGGGACTCTGGCATGATGTTGAATGAAGGCATGTTTGCTGGTACCGAGGGCTATGTCTTAAAGCCAGAAGGTAAGCGACTTATGCCGTGGAGCAACACACCCAAAGGACTTGAGCTGATCAGATGCTGACTTTTGCCCCTTTACAAGGCTACCGCTGTGAGAAGCCTGGCTCGTCTGGTCCAGTTGCTGTCGAGGTCCACCATTACACTATGGACCTCACGATTCAAGTGCTTGCTGCTCAGAATTTGCCCCTTCCAATCGACGATGACGACGCGTTGTCCTTTGAGCCCTACCTCAAGGTTGAGCTGCACGTTGAGGAGCCCGGCGAGCGCCATGGTTTTTCACAACCCGCCGATGGCAAGGAGAAGGAAGGTGAATACAAGGCCAGGACCAAGTCGCTCAAGGGTCTTCACCCCGATTGGAAGGGGGAGGTTCTGCGATTCGACAGTGTGCCCGGTGTTGTGCCCGAACTGAGTTTTGTGCGCTTCCTTGTCAAGGATGATGAGGCCCTTCGGCGTGACTCTTTGGCCGGATGGGCGTGCGTCCGGGTAGACCGGCTGAAGGAGGGTCTGCGCTTCGTGCACCTGATGGATGCTATGGGAGTCGAGACTGAAGGTGTTATCCTGGTGAAGATTGAGAAGCGTCTGCGCTAATGGAAGCGGCATGACTTCATGGAAAACATCGACGTATGGAGTAGATGCCATGTTGTATGGCTCTGCTGGTATTGATCAATAAAACATCAGAACATCCCTAGGTATCTCTTCATTCCTGACATTGCACGTCAGTTACGTTTGATGAGTTTATGACCGTCGTCTTCATCGCCCACACGGCAGGTGGGCAGCTTTGCCCCGGCAGAGTAAAGCTTGATGTGGGTGGCATAATTCGCACGAAAATGCAGGGTAAAACAGACAGCCTGGGATTCAAAGCTTTGCGAAGCTTTTCAAGAATGCTGCATGCGTTGATTGAGAAGTGACGGCAGAAGCTTCTTAAGTGATGCAGTGCTTACATGTGCAGTCAAATTATCGATAAGCGAAACTATTCTTATCTTATCTAGACACATGTGCATTTTTATCGATAAGCCACTTTTCGTTAACCATATAAAACCCTAACCCGCAGGAACAATTCGCGACAGCCACTCCGCGACAGGGCTCCTCGTCAACATCATCCCTGCAACGTACTTCAATGCCAACTTAGCAGAAGATCTGCCAAGTTAAGATTATTTCGCTGCTTCTGATTAAAATGAGTAAGCCGGTGATATCGTTTGGACTGAAAAAGTCCAGTCTAGCGAAACCCGCCGCGGCGGCACCTCGCAAGCCGACCGTGTTCAGCAATAATATTGACGAGGATGCTTCTGGAGACGAGAGGACATCAAACAACAACGTGATAGAGGTTTCCGAGCTCGATTCCTTTGGAACGACATCGCCAATAAAATCAAACACAGAAGGCACTGTGGGGTCGAGGAAGAAGAGCAAATCTGGCACCATATCCCCAGCAGCACCACCGACTTCGAAGAAGCAGCCGCTTTTAGTTCCCAATGAATTCACCGATCTTTCCAGTGCGCTTACATCGCCCAAGTATGCTGCCTCCGCTGAAGAGGCGGACCCATCCATATATGACTACGATGCGGCGTATGACTCATTCAAAGCCGCTAAGAAGGCTGCCGCGACCGCCTCATCAACGGAGGACAAGCGGCCGCGTTACTTTGACGCGCTACAACGTGCGGCAGACATCCGCGAGCGCGATCGGCAAATTGCCGAGGAGCGGCGACTGCAGCGGGAGCGCGCCGCTGAGGGGGATGCGTATAAGGATAAAGAGAAGTTCGTGACGGAAGCATATCGCCGCCAGCAGGAAGAGTTACGCAGGCTAAGGGAGGAAGAAGAGCGCCGTGAAGAGGAGGAGAAAAAGAAGAATCAGGGCAGGGGCTTGGCCGAGTTTTACAAGGGAATGTTGGAGCGTGGAGAGCGTGAGCATGCCGCATTAGTGAAAGCAGCGGAGGAAGGTGTAGGGAAGAATGCCCCAGTTGAGGAGGAGGAAGACAAGGAAAAGAGCGCCACAGAGCGAGCGAAAGAGATCAACGCGATGGGCGGCAACGTGTTGATCAATGAAGAGGGCGAGGTGGTTGACAAGCGACAGCTACTCAAAGGAGGGTTAAACGTGACGGCCAAGAAGACCGCCGAGGTGCAACGGGAGAAGGAACGGCGTGCCGCCGAGGAAGCGGCCGAGGCAGCGCGGAGGGCCCGAGAAGGATCTCAAGGCAGAGGTGTGTATGCCACGGGCGGCAAGCAGGCTGCACGCGAGCGGCAGACGCGCATGCTTGCTGAACAGCTGGAGGAGACGCTCAAACGGTCACGACAGGAGGAAGAGGAGGAGGCTGCCCGCATCCAGTTGGTGGCGAAGAGCAGGAAAACAGAGGCCGACGTGTCGAGTGCAAAGGAGAGGTATCTCGCTCGGAAGAGGGCAGCAGAGGAGGCGAAGAAAAAGGGACTTGAGGAGGTGCCATGATCTGCCGCCCCCCGGTGTGGAATTTTATAATAATCTGATATGCTCTTTATGCATGATACCCCTTTGGACTTGGGAAACCCAGTTAGAGCATGTTACTGTGATCTCGCCGTCCCCTGACCCGAGCACATGCGATGACGTACAGATCGCGCCGTTTTCGTCCCTGCATCTTCCTGTACGTGCTGACAAGGGTATAGATGTGCGTTCCTGCATGTTTACCTGCCCAAACCGAACCTGTCTATCCCAAATTCATATGGTACAAGGTCAACCAAGCCTGGCCGACTCTGAGAGCGGCTTGAATCAACCCAGAATACATCTACTTGTATACAGTGCCATGCATAGCAACTCCGCCTCCAACATTCCGATGTCATAAAGATGTTTACGAGCTCGAGGAAAACGAGTTGTTGGCCATCTCCTGCTGTATCCTCCGGATGTAGGTCGCGTTGACCTGGTTCCAGGCCTGCATGTACTTTTCCATACACTGCGTCAGGCAGGTCTGCTCACCGCTCGACAGAGACGAGCCGGGCTTGGGTACACAGCGCTCAAAGCACTTCTCATTGATGTTCTAGAACACATGGAAGTTATAAGCGAATTGGTCATGTCCAGGTTGTCCGCCTAGGCTCTTTCGTACCTCGATCAGAATGCGCGCATTGGTTGTGTTAGTCGCCTGCAAAGCCTGGCGGATGATTTCCTTCTTAACGGCCTCGGAGTCCATGGTGTGTGGTAGATTGAATGAAGGGTCTAGCTAAGTTGGTGATCTCGAGGGCTGCTGGTTGTGGGGTGTCGTCGACTGGTGGTGAACGCTTGGAAAAAGCGAGCTCCAGGGCTTGCTCATGTTTAAAAATGAGGCTGATAATTTACGGTAATGACACGAGTTATGCATGCGTAATTTACCAGCCTTGTGGCCTCGTGGTGGAAAATATGTGGAGAAGTGGGGCTATCCGACCCACTTACAGCACTCAAATAACAGGGATAGCTGCACGAGGCCGGGAGCCAACCAGCTTCCAGTGTTCGAGGAAAAGGCCAGCTAAGGTCCTGGTCATCGTGCGCAAGGGTCGGGGTCACCACCGATCACCGTCCTGCAACAAGAAGCCAAAAAGGCTGTGACCTTCGACACCACACGAGCTTTCCCTGACTGACGCTCGTGCCATCCGAACGGCCACGCCCCGCGCATTCGTTCGGATATCCTATTTCTTCTCTTCTTTCATTCTCTCTGTTGTTGCACATTCGAGTCCTTGGGCTGCAAGCTCCCGCCGACCGCTAATCGACCGCTACCCGCTTACATTTCCTCTTCACTTACGCCGTTCCTTATTTTTTCCTCTGTCCTTCCAATCCACTTTTGACAATCAAAATCGCACTCACCTCCGTCCGGCACGATGTTGCTGACGTCAACTCTGTGGGCCCTGTGGCTGGCCACGTTTGCTTGGTGTGTGAAAGGGGAGGAGGAGAATGTCAAAAGCATAGGGGTGCGCGCGCTTGCCTGTCCCGTGTCGCTGTGTTGTTGTCTGGTCCGGATGCTGATGGTATTCTCTAGCTAAGGACACATTCACTTGCCCAGGTACGCTTGTGTAGCCACGCTTGATTTGTAGATTGGCATTGGCGTCAGACTGACCTTGCTGCTGCAGCCTTACCTTGACTCGGATATGCAGAGCCGGTGGTATGATTTTGGAGGCGATACCATCATTCGCACTGACCAGTAAATATCCCCCCCCCCTCTTTTCTCCTTGAGTGTATCGGCTGGCAAGGGTCGATGCTGACCAAGCGCGCCAACAGATATATTCGTCTTACCTCGGACCGCCCCTCTCAGATGGGGTGGCTCTTCTCCAGGGTACCATTGACTGCCACGAACTGGGAGATTGAGGTGGAATTCAAGATCCATGGCAAGAACACGCTTTATGGTGACGGTCTCGCCATGTGGCTTACCAAGGAGCGCGGTAAGCTTGGTCCTGTCTTCGGCAGCGCTGACAGGTTCGAGGGCCTTGGCATCTTCATCGACACGTACAAGAACAACCGGCCCGGTGTTGTCTTCCCCTACGTCATGGCCATGGTTGGCGATGGCAAGACTTCCTATGACAAGGACACAGACGGAAAGAATGTCGAGTTTGCCGGCTGCTCCGCCAGGGGTCTCCGGGGTGCCACTATCCCAACGAAGTTGCGTCTCACTTACTTCCAGGACAAGTACCTGAAGCTGGAGCTCCAGTACAAGTCGGTCGGCGAGTGGACGCTTTGCTTCGAGACGAACCAGCCCCCTGCGATTCCTCAAGTTGCCTATCTGGGTTTCAGCGCTGAGACGGGCGAGTTAAGTGACAATCATGATATCATTTCGATTGAGGCCCGGAACCTGTACACCGCTCAGCCGACCAGCCGGCCGACTCCTGGTAGCGGCAGAGGCAAAAAGACAGCCAAGGAAGGTAGCAGCTGGAGCTGGTTCTTTACCAAGATCATGATCTTTTTCCTGGTCATTGGCGGCATGTACGTCGGATTCACGGCTTGGAGAGCGAGCAACAGGCGCAGCCACCGGTTCTAAGAAGACCTAGGTATGGTGACGATCGAAGAGAAGAATTGACAGATAGACCGGGCCAGAAAAATCGAGTCAAAAACGGGATACCACTACACCTTGTACGCATTCTTGGGCATGGCAAAGGGGTAATGTGGGTTTTGGCCACCATGGGTTCGCAGCCAGTCGTCTTTATGTGAATATTTCCTTGTCATACTCATGTATCAGTCACGCTTTCAGGAGTCTTGGACGTACGATTTTGCTTTGTTTACTCGTGGATTCAGGAGATGAGTACAAATTGGAATTCATATGACGGGCGCATCTCTCGCTTTCCCTCTAGACAACTTAGCCCGGTTCGAGTGCCTGCCTATCTGACCTTCGCCGTTTCATGGAGTCGGAGACAAGGGCCCCTCTTATATAAGTGCGACATCAACCACCACACAGGAACATCGGCCCGGCACCGCAGCAGACCAGTCCAGAGCATCCGGCCAGTGCTTCTGATTCTCGCGTTTGTCCTTTTGCCCATATATCCCGCACTACACGGAACATTTGCTTGCGTCCGGGCCGAGCTGATGAACAGATCACCAAGCGATGACGCTGTCAACATGGCAACTCAAGCGGCGAGCAAGGGCTGATCCCTGCCAATTGGGAACGCCCCACCATTACAAGAGCCCCGCTCCTCTTCCCTTTGGCCTCTGGGCGTTGTCCACGGATCATCGCCCGAGACCAAAGCTCTGATGCAGGATCATCAGCTTCTCCGGTGCTCCGTATCCATTGTCCATTGCGCAGATATAACACGTAATCTGTGTGTAGTGTATGCCTTCGTGAGAATCTGAGAAGGCAGGATTTTTTGTACTGACAGCTGTGTTGCCGGGCTCTCTATGGCCTCAATATGCCTTAGGTTCTTTTCAGGTACACAGCTCCAAACTAGATAGCATATCGGGGACAGACGCACAGCTGTTCCAACCGGAATGCTTACCGGGCCTCTGGGAGATGATTGGAAGACTAGGCTACGTACCTCATATCTCAACACCTCAAATCCTCCATCAACTCAT
>JAAFKN010000348.1:0-14686 GCA_011800035.1 Thermochaetoides dissita | reverse complement strand
AATACGTTGGCGGTGGGGAACTCACAGCGGTTGTGGCATTGGTATGGGGAGGAGGTTTTCGAGGGATTTGGTCAGGATGTATTTGTCGAGGAGCATTTGTTCGGCGCCGACCTCACAGATGGGGCGGCATTGCACGACGTTGTGGATGTAGGCTGTCGAGAGGTACTCGACGACATTGTCGCAGAACGCGCGGGCGTATTGTTGTTTGTTGACGAGGGGGAGGATTTCTTGCGCGCGGTCGTTGACGTGTTTGATGAGTTCACCGACGTAAGAGCTGTGGTCGCTAACGCTTTCCATGCGGCTCCAGTTGGTGTTGCGCATCTCACGCCATGCGCTGGTACAGTCGATTTCGACTTTGGTTACTAGCGCCATGACTGCGGCGCTGGCGACGCCCATGAAGGCGTCGGATTGGGATGATAGGTCGACCTTGGATGCCATTTCTGGGTCGATGCGCTTTTTGATGCTTTCCTCGAGCTGGTTGGTATTGATGTACCAGAAATCTGCCGTGTTCAGGACGAGGATGATATCCTGTACTGGAGGACCCTGGGCGCCACCACGTTGGAGGAATGAGACCAGGACTTGTTGGGCATATTCATCGAGATATTTGGCGAAGACTTTGGTCAGGTCGAGCAGACGCTCGCCTGTAGAAAGTTTAGAACATTGTGAGAGAGTGAGTTTGTAAAAGTGGAAGAGCTCAATGGCTGATGGGATAACAGCCTGTGATGTAAACTCTTCGTCTGCTTGGATGAGCGGTTGTGTCTTGTACTTTGGGATCATAGATGCTAAAGCCTTGTCTTGTGACTCGACCCATAGGCTGAGGTAAGGCTCGAAAGCGACGGATATTGACCCGTTAAAGTTCTGTATCCTGTCGTCTGCTGAACTTAGAGTGTCGATACTGGCCCGAGGCTCGCTCGTGAACTTGCGTTCTAAGCTTTGCTCAAAGTCCATGGTCTCCTGGAGACACCTCAGCAACAGGTTGACATCGAGTTTCGGCCCGTCTACCTTGCGCATGCTCTTCTCCAAGATCCCCTTGAAGTCCTCGCGGGTGCCATCACAGAAGGCCTTGGCCAGCTCTTCACTTACACGCCATTGGGGCGGGAAGATGCTGGCACGCTCTTCCTCGTGGGTCTTGAGCATGCGCCTGAACCACGCATAGCGACGCCCAATATTGTCTAAGCTGCCTGCCTCATCGTTCCCCCGGAACACTTGGCGGTACTCGCGCAGCTCCGTGTTGATATACCACGTTACCAGTCTGGTCTTCGCGTGTTCTCCGAGCGCGTCCATGACATGGCAAGCCTCGGCCAGGACACCGCGCCGAGCAGCCACCTCTCCCTTAGCAAAGGCAATCTCGAAGTCCTCGCATACTTGCTCCAGCAGCTCCCGCTGGAGCTCGTTGACGTTTCGGCTTAGGACGGCGATCTGCTCGATGCTTCGGTAGCTGTTGAAGTGGCGCATCAGCTGCAGGACAGCTTGAAGCAACCCGGCGCATTCTCGGTACTGTCGAGTCCGCGCAAGACCATGGAGCTGCTCATAGGCTGTCGTCAACATCTGGAGCCGCTTCAAGGCAGTCATACTGAGTGTCAGGTTTCGCTTGGTGTTATCCAAACGTTTGATATCGGCCGTCATGTTGGTGATATCGCGCTCTGTCTGGAGGGCGCGTGTCCGAACGTTCTCGATGCGCTGGAAGAGCGAGGCCAGCTCGGCCTGAGCGGACTGCATGCGCTTCAGCGAGGAGTCGGGCCCGCAGGCCTGGGCAGACTCGAGGGCGGCAATGGACCGGGAGAGCTCATTCTGGTGTTTGCGGATGGTCGAGGATACAGGGCCAACGGACGATACGGTCGACGGGTGGGAAAACAGGAGATTCAAGTGAACCACGGGGTCGTACTCCACTGGAGGATGAGATCAAGGGAACATGTCAGTGAAAGGCTCAGCCAGGACGGGAAACTCTTAGACATTGGCTCGATCCATACCTGAATCAAGAGAGGATGATCCGGCAATTGTGCTATTCATCGTGCTTGGTCTGCCAGGCCTGGCCCTACATCGCCGCTGTTCAATCCTCCGGGCAGAGACGTGATAAGATCCCGTGGACTCCGGGGGTCTGACGTTGCGAGACGGTGTAGCTGTGCGTAATGCAACCCATGCAACCTGGAGGGATGGACACCCTAGACACGCGCTGACGGGGACCGTTAAGATAACGCCAAGACGGCCCTGTTGTCCTGCGCGTTGCGGCTAACGGCGGCTGCGCTTGGCGGGGCAGCAGCTGAAGGGTCCCTGAAGCTCATTGGGCTCGGATGGGTGGGGCAGTACTTATCGATAAGCAGCCAACTTCCACGAAGTTCGCCTTTGTGTCAACAGCTGCGCATCCATCCCGGAGGCTCACAAATCACGGAAACCCCAAACCAAGATCGCCACGAAGCCTCCGCTGCAGCTCCATCCGTAACCTACAAGACTTCGTGTCGCCAACCATGGTGCTGCACCAGCAATCATGGACTCAAATGCTGCAGCCCCGACGCTGACAAGGCAGCGCGTCAGCGTGACGGTGCTGTCACTTGCTGCGACGGCCACTCTGGTCTACTTCACCTACCGCATCTTCAATCCTGAGCGCGGCCCCGGCAGTCGCCTGCACCGTAGCAATGCTGTTCGCCATCGTCGACGCTCGCTGCCCCATACTGCCCGCGGCCGCGGCCACGAGAGCCAGCCATCCGACACCTCTGACACGTCGGCCGAGTCCCGTGCTCTCGACGAGAATGTTGATCGCAACACCGTCCGTCCGCTGAACGATGGCGAGACCATTGCCGACGAACATGGGATTGAGGAGAACTGGTTCGATAATGAGGACAATCATTTCGCCCATCAACAGCAGCGCGCTGGGCAGAACATCGTCAGTCTTCTCTTCCGCGTCTCTGAGGACAATGCTCGTCGCAATGCCTACGTTCACCGTGGCTGTCTCTGCAATGGATGTGGTCTTACCCCGATTCGTGGCATCCGGTACCGCTGTGCCAACTGCGCCGACTTCGATCTCTGTGAAACGTGCGAGTCTCAGGGTCTTCACACCAAAACTCATGTCTTTTACAAGATTCGCATCCCCGCTCCCCGTCTCGGCTCCCGCTCGCTGCAGCCCGTTTGGTATCCTGGTGATCCGGAGAACTGTTTGCGACTTCTGCCCAAGCACTTGATGGCCCGGCTGTCGAAGGAGACTGGCTTTGAGCGCCCTGAGCTGGAGGCCCTCTGGGAACAATGGACTTTCATGGCAAACACCGAGTGGCGCGAGGACCCGGACGAGCTTTATTTGGCCATGGACCGGAAGACCTTTGAGCGCTACCTGATCCCGTCGGGAGGCTCTAGTCATATTACGCCCAATCTGCTGCACGACCGCATGTTCGCTTTCTACGACGACAACCACGATGATCTGATTGGGTTCTCCGAGTTCCTGAGAGGCACTGCTTATCGCAAACGGAAGGACAGGCTTCGCAAGATTTTTGAGGGTTACGACATTGACGGTGACGGCTATGTCAGCCGCAAAGACTTCTTGCGCCTGTTCCGGGCATACTATGTCGTTTTCAAGCAGATGCATAGGGACGTCTTGGAAGGACTAGCTGACCAGGCAATGAGCTACAACGAGGTTGAACAGCTTGTTACTAGCAGGCAGCCGTTGAGCAGCTTCTTTGGACGTGAAGGAGGCTTCAACAGTGGCGATAGCGACCGGCCGCTCGAGGGCAAGGTTATCATTGGCAGTGCGGGAGATGTCCATATTTCTGGAGGTTCCGGGGCCGTGAAAGAGGACTCGCCGGATACCATCGACCGCCAGTCTCTCTTGCTGAGTCTGTTCACTCGACAACGGCAAGCTCGCTACACCCACGAAAGTCCTTTCATAACTCTTATGGACGGTTCAAGAGTAGGCGAGAGGTCCACCGGGGAGTATCTGCTGAGCCTTCTGAACCCGCCAACGCGGGTGAATGAACTCCCTGCACTGCTTCTTGGTGAGGCACCGTCTGGTCCGGATGTATTGGTCATCATTAACACTGGAAACGATCAAGGCGCAGATAACCAGGGCGACCGCGACACAGGCGATGGAAGTGACAACTCGTCCAGGCGTGGCGATAACGGCTCCGGGTCCAATCGCCGTCCCAGGTCGTACAGCTCTTCTAGTGCAGAAGACGACGGCGATCATCGCAAGGCGGTTAGTTCCTACCGCTCGGCTCATCGCGCCAGGGTTGAGGCACGCAGGAGGCTGCTTGAGCGCTGGAGAAGACGGCAGTTCTACCTGGATGAGGAAGAAGGCATGGGCCCGCCGGAGAACTGGAGCGACAGCGAGGACATCATGAATCGGATGCATATGAATGACGAGTTTGAGGACTCAAAGAGCTCTCAGCCGCCTATTACCCCTCGTTCTCGATCTTCTTCCAAGGTGAGGTTCGTCGAAGACACTGACGACTTTGATATCCGGTCCAATCCCTCGACTTCTTCTAGAAGCGTCCCCGAGAGGTGGGGTGGCATGGAGATTTCCGACGCAGAGCGCGATGTTGGCAAGGAGATTTTCTACCAGGTCATGCAGCAAGCGTTCGACGAGATTCTTGATGTCCTCTTCAAAAACAAAGAGGACCTTGCTATTAAGGCCGCCAAGACGAAGGCTCTGCGGGATATGTATAGACCGCAGTTCGAGTCGATTGATCTTAAAGAAGAGAAGGAGAGCACTGCACCCGAGGAGAAGGACCCACGTGAAGAGACCCTGGAGGAGTTGCTCGCTAGGACCGGCTACACTATCGACCCTTCTGCACAACAGAGTCAGAACAACGCCGATGCTCCCCAGGAGGACCACGATGAGGATGATGGCGAGAACAGCGACACAAACGAGTCCACCACCTCCGAATCATCGACAGAAAATACCCTTTACCGCGATCCAACCATGCCTCAATTCCGTCCCAACTCTGCCTCAGACATCACGCCCGAGACCTCCAACAGACACAAGAGCTCCAAAACCCGTGAGAAGTCTTCCCGCTCATCAAAGAAGAACGCCTCCACAAACAAAGCCGATGCAGAAGATTCAAAACAACCCGCAGTCCCCGAGCCCATTCCCCGTGCTACTCTGGTCTACTGGAAGCGCCTAGACCTTGCCGAGCAGGAAGCAAAGGAGCGCGGTGGCTGGGGAAGGCTAGACTATGCGGAGTTCGAGAGCATCTACCACGAGCAAGAGGCGAAGGGGAGCCGGATGGATTTCCTGGGCACGTGGATCGACTTTTGCATTCCTCATAACTAGATGAGGTTTGAGGATGGCAAGGGGTGAAGCTACGCATGAGGCTCTGGTCAATTTTGGGTTTTGAAGACTGGGATGATGGAAGAGGATTGGAACGGACGAGGGACGACATGGGATTCATGAGTTATGGTGGTGGTTAACTTGGTTTTATTGTCTTTAGCAAAGGAGAGAAGACAATCTGTAATTGGTATTATACATAAGGGCAATAGGCAGGCAAAAGCGATATCTACTAGAAGGCACCATTGCACCTGCTGAATCGAAAGAGTGTTCATCAGGATGGTTCAGTATTGCCGACTGGCTGTTTTTTTCCCAAGGGACAACCGAGTTGTTTGTCTTCATACCACCACTGGACAGCAACTGAATTATCTTCAACCACAACACTCAGAATGGGTGCCTTGACTCTAAAGTGGAACCGTTGCCTTGCAAACAGAACAGTGAAAAATAAGGGGCAAGTAAACAATGCGCACTGACCACACTGCACTCTTCCCAGGCACGTGGCAGGTCAGGAGCTGGAGCTCTGATCCTGCCACGCGCAATATCGCGTGTTCACCAAAACAATGATTGTAAATTGCCAAAAATCGGGAATTTCTATCTTTTCATTGATGCACCACCGTAAGGCATTGGGTGTCAAGATTATTTTGTCTTCTAGCCCCTGAAAGCCTCAGAGCTCCATAGATGCAAGAACTAAAGTCCTCGACCCAAAATTCAAACACTCTGCGAAAGTAATGAAATTCGCCTTCAACCCTCTTCAGATCTCTTTCAGAGCTGAAACGGCTCATGCTCGTCTGCTTTGGGGTGTGACTGGCAATCACCATCGGCACCTTAAATCAGTGGTGCGCAAGCTGCAATTCCTCATCGCCAAGAACACTTTTGGGAAGCACGATCAGGCCTCATTTTGAGCTCCAGTTGCTATAGGTGTTATCATCCTCGCTGGTGCCAAAGTCTCTTTTTATGATCCATCTACTTTTCTGCTTGCACCTCCCTGCAAGACACACCTTCTGGTGGCCAAAATCGAAATGGACCATGGCTGGGTAAAAAAGCGGAGGGAGGGGTGCTCTCCCAGCCCTTGAGGCTGGCGGGAGATCATCCGTGTTGACGCCCGGTTAAAGTAGGCCCCCTCCTTCTTTGAAGAGATGGCTGACGTAGGTGGCCGTTTTGGGGGATGAGTGGCATGGCGTGGCGTAGAGAGAGGGTTGTTGGGTTGGACCGTTGGACGGAAGCAGAAAGGGAGGGAAGGAAGGTAGGTCATCACCGTAAGGAGGGTAGGAAGGTATCCTTTGGCTTGCGATGCATCATTCCATCATTCATCACGATTGAAGGGCCCTGTCCTGGATAGGATGGGCAGCTGTTGTGGATGAGATCTCGGGAGAGTGTGCTCGAGCACCCTCACTGCACAGCGGTCCGATAGGGAGCCGAGTCACAGTGTGTGCGCATGAGACTACACTCAGCGGTCGGAAGGTGGTCTGTGTGGGCAGGTATGCAAGGTTTCAATGGCACCGTTTTTGTCAAACACAAACAGGGTCGAGGCTCGAAATGGCCACCGGTCCAGGCTCGGCTGTTAGAAATCCTATTTCTGATGCAGTTCACATGGTCTTCATCTGCGTTTGATATCTGGAATTTTCATGATTGGAAGGAAGATGATGCGGATATGGATTTGGACTTCGAGTCCGAGAAGCCCGATGACAGCACCAGGAGAATATCACGATGCAGGAAACTGTGGTCCGCAAGAACTTATGGGAGGTGCGGGTAGGCAGGTAGCCAGCGCCCGCAGGCGGCAGCGTGGTTATAGTTTGGTGTTCTCTTGTTCCCCGAGGTACCTTGGGGCACGTAACCGCAAGTATCTGCCGGTGTAGCTGCCTTGCAGCGACTTTGGCTGTCAGAGAGCCTAGGCCGTGATGTACCTTCGAGTCTTATGCCTAAGAGAATACAGGAGCATCTACGGATGGTGTAGATAAAGTATGAGCCAACCGCAGAGAGCTATTTCGAGGACTGCTGTCAAGCGATCTCGTGGCCATGGTGAAGAGCCCCCCAACGGTACACTTCGGTGCACGGCAAGCTAAGCTAAGACACAATCAAGCAAACGAGCAGCATGAGAATGTATTCCAAAAGCCCATACAGCGATGACCATCAACTACCAAACACCCATAACCGCCTATGTTCTGCACCTATATTGTCGGCGAGACCATCAGCCGTCTGGTGGCGGGAACACATGGCGTTGATTGTTCACCGTCGATTGGCTCTCCGTCCCCCCCAGATGGCAAACGGTAAACGGGTTTGCTGAAGAGGATCTGTTGTGGCGTGTTTCCCGTTGACACACCTTACAAAATCTGGGTTCAACTGTCGGCGATGAAGGAAGCCAGCTGTGATGGACAAAGGAAAAACAGGGTACAGATGCAATTCAACATCGGGATAACACTCAGCATGGACAGCAGGCAATCAGCAAGGTTGGGAGCGGGGGAAATTGTAGGAAATTGATGTCCTCTGGGCACAGAAGGTGAATGCTTATCAAGCCGGACTGGACAGTCATGCAGTCTGGGGCGTTTGGACAGGATGAAGGCTGTTAGATCCGCCAATACTGGTTCCCAGGCAACGCAGAAAGAGGAGGAGCACGGAGGAAAGTGCAAATACAGCTCTGTTTGACAGGGTATTAGCCATCGGCCGCAATCTCCTTGTCTGGTATGTCTCCAAAGCATCTCCCAGTGGCCTTGGGACCTCAAAAATCACTTCAACTGGTTCAACGGGAAAACACCTCGAGCTTCAGTTGCCCGGGCCCTTCGAACTTTCAGTGCTGAAATAAAACGAGACATAGACATCATTGGGTGAAAGTGCCTGTATCAAAGCCAGATCGGTGCGAGCTCCGCAGATCAAACACGATGCTGGCATTGCCTGGTCCTGGGCACCCGGATTTTCCACCGAGCTCCCATTTTTGACTCCATGCATGCGTTCGGAGGGACTGATCCAATTTCGTCTTTGCTGCCGAGAGTGAGCAACGGGCGGTAAGGAAGTGTTTGGGTATCAGCAAGCTGTAATTATTGACCTCAACCTGCTGTCAGGAGCCTCCTATGCTCCCGATGGGTCCGAGAGAAGACGAGATTCACCGATTTGCAATGTATTCTACTGAATTTAGGATATTTGGTCTAGGCACAGTTCGTTTGTTGGTTCTGATACAACGACACGGTCCTGATTTCCCACACGTTCTTCACGCGAGAGAAAAGAAACACCTGCTTTGAGAATTCGGCTAACCGAGGTCAATGTTTTGACCCGCCATCGATCCCTGTCCAGTGAAGTGGCGCCCTTCTGGCCCCGGCCACGACACTGCTGATGGAGGTTTAGCCCATCGCAGGGAGAACTGAATCTCGGGAACGGGGCTGGACAAGGATCCAGTGATGCTGAGAACGCCGCGCCGATTGGAGTGTTGGGGGCCATTCTCATCACCACCCCCACTTTTCAAGGGCCCGAAGAAGAGCAACACATCCGTATCCGCCCCCCGGTCTTGGTTTCATTGGCCTTCCTGCTTCTTCACCAAGATCGCATTTGCTGCGGTGTGGAGAGGCTGCCTGGTCATCTGAGCTCCACGCTCCTGGTCCCTGTTCTCTGGGTCAGCATCAGAGCTCCAAGAATCCACGATCAGCCGTGGGTAGATGTCAACAACAGGGCAGAGGATATCGAAATCGGAAGAGATCCGTAGGTGAATCGCTGGGGTGGTCAGTGGCCAAGGCAGATCTGAGATGGATCAAGATAGGAATATGCCCATGGGCAGACTACGCAAACAATCACATCTGCTGCACGATGTTTGCTCATAAGGCCGACCTTGATTATGTATGCGGTGCTGGGCGGAGAGAACAACCAGTGCACAACCTCCAGCTGCCTTTTGTAACGTTCGACGGATGTTGTCACCGTTATTGCTCCGCCATTGGGCCGGTCCTTCTGGCAATCTATGTCGTCCTAAGTACGGAAGCTATCCGTTTATGGATCTTGAGACATTTTCTTCCTTTTTCTCAACTTAGACGTGTTTATTGGATCGCTAATGGGACCATAAGCGCCGTACAATAGCACAACTGCTGTCCTCTATAACCCTCAGATAAGAAACAAAGAACTTGAGACTTAGGAAAGAAAAACTCTGGATTACTCCGTGACAGTTGCAATCTCGCAACCACCAAACAGGACTCATGTTTGCTGCGCCAGCGTTATTTTGACTGGTGTTCTGTATCCTTGCTGCAGCAGTTCCAGCCCGTTAGACGCCAGAACTGAAGGATGATGAGCGCTGATTCGTAACCGTTCGGTTGGTAACCATCACGATAGGTACGAAAGAATGAGGGCGGCACTGGATGGGCAGACAAAGCAGGGGGACAGGCAAACGTGCCACAGTCACGCACAGAAGACCTCCACCAGGTCCCAGGGCCGCAGGACACGCACAGAGAGACACGCCGCCTCATTGCTCGTTTTGACTCGACCTCCTTTTCAGTTGAGATAAAAAATTTGTCACAAACACACACTCTCTCTATACTCCGTATCCGTGGTGTCATCTGTCCTGTACGCAGAGTCAGAGAAGACAGAGGTATTTATGTAGTATCTAACCGCCAACAGCGCGGAACAGATAGTCTCTTATCAGCTCCCAGTTTCCCCTTGAGGATTGTGGCGTATTCCCTTTTATTTGCCGAGCATGTGATGTACATATACTATGCGGAAATTCAAAGCAGTCGTACAACTCATAGTAGAATTTGCCGAATGAAGGGTCTTGAAGCCAAGGTGAGGGGATAAGCAACAAGGTCACCAGCAGATCGTTTACCGGGGCGCGGGTGGCTTGGAAGAGTGAACAAAGAGATAACACAAATGATGATGCCCTGTGTGGCCCAAGGAGGAATAGCCAGCGCTTGGACAAGGCTGAAGAATGTTGACCAATTCTGGAGAGGGACTTATGATTAGGCGGGCCAGGCATTTTGTCATTCATCAATTCAGACACTCCAAGAAAGGGAGCACAACATTCCAGTCAAAACGGGGCTTGTCACATCTATGGATGCACAACGAAGATGACTTGACTCAGGTGATAGAGGTATATGAACGAGAAAAATCAAACAAACTCGGGTTCAAACAACAAAAGATTGCTAGGATAATGTTCCCAAAACCCTTTTTGCCTTCAACCAAAGTACCTATGTCAAAAACCAAAAATTTTCAAGCAACTACCCAAACTCTAAAATTGTATACCAAAAAACGTCCTAGTAGCCCCTGTCCCTGGTGCCTTTTCACTGCGGCCGCGATAAAGGTGCAATTGCATGACAACTAGGACACAGAATCTCCGCCTGCGACGCATTCAGCCCCCTCCGATGCAGCTTGATACATCTACAGACCCAATACCCTGACGTGCCATCGGGCTGTGGCTGAACAAGATCAATTGTATCAAGCGGCTTGTAGACGCCGAACGCCAGGCTGCACTCGACACAGAGCCGCAGTTTGCCCCAGGTATCTCTGATCCGCCGCAGGTCCGAGTTTGATGGGTCGTGCCCACTGCGAGGGAGGCTGCGACGGCCTTTGTTGGCAGACATGAGGCTTGTCCGAGTCAGGCTTGGGTCATAGTGTGGATTGCCTGTGGGCGGGACTGCATGTGTTGTTGATACTGAGGAAGTTGGCTGCGGCGAGTTAGAGCGATCGTGGTCGTGTCTTGGATTGTTGCTATTGTTGGTATTGTTGTTGTTTTCAAGGTTCTCGTATTCTCTGATGGGCTTGTTGTTCCACTTGTATAATTCAAAGCATCGGAGGGGCTTGGGTCTCAGGCAGCCGTAGCAGCCGTACCAAGTGATCCTTTTTTTTTTCTTCGACTCTGCTGGCTGTTCCATCACGGGCTGGTCCTCATTATCGTCGGGAAACCTTTCGAGATCGCGCAGCCCGTTTCTTCTGACTTCATATGGGAGAGAGTCTGGGTTGAACTTGTCTCTGAAGAATCGACATGTTGTGTAAGCAACGAGGCAGTCCCGCCACCGAAGGTACATTTTGATACGCTCAATAATCGATTCAGGGAGACGCTTCATGTATTCGACGTCGAAAACAGCTTTGTAAGGCTCATGCTGGCGCATCGAAGCAGCATGTTGGATGGCCGAACCGAGATGGCCTGTTGTGGCAGGCGCTGGCTGATAATGTGTTGGGATATAGGTTGAAAAGACTGTTGGATACTTCTGAAAGGTAACAGGAGGTGGCTGGGTCGTCATAATCGAGTAAGAATAAGTGGGCGCTGGTGCTGCTGGCTTCGAGACTGAACATGGGAGCTGCTGAGGACTTGGCACCGAGTGATACAGAGGGTAGCGAGACGGCTCGGTATGCGGAGGATAGGACGGAGTGTTATTGATGAGCGATGGGAGTTGTGGAAGAAGAGCATGCGAAGCAGAGTGCTCACGCTCATATTGGTGACATTGAGTCCCTGGGACTAATGGGCTCCCAGGTTGAGTGTCAGAGACACTCGATGCCGGAGACATAGTTCGCGAAATGTTCCCGCTAGTCGAGGGCTGTACTGCGGTGAGAAGGTTGGCAGCGACGAAGCTGAAGAGATGGAAGAGGGCCGAGTGCCAGTGCCCAGCTGGGGCTGGGTCAAAGGAAACGGAGAATACAAGGAGTTGAATGTCATATCTCTGCTCTGAGGAAATTGTGGGCAAACATAGAGATGAAAGCTTGGGAACGCCGTCTCAGCCATGATCTGCGAATGATGCATTGGTGATAAGGAGAGAAACTGGTGAGCACTGAAGTCTGTGTCATGTGCTTGAGCAGTGCCAAAAGGCTCGTAGGGACCTTTATAAGTTAAACGCATATCGAGGACTGTCAATCTTGACCGACCTTGGCCAAGACAAGCAGAGAGGCATTGTGGCGAGGAACGGCCGAGAGCCCAAGACAATGTTGGCTTGATGGTTCCGCGGCGGGGCTGCTTGACCAGGTGATATCACGGACGCTCGTCGACGTATTGGGTGTCTCAACCCCCGACTCGAAGTCGTCGCCAAACCTGCTGGGGAGGGTTCCGGGTCCCAAGAGAATGGCTACCAATTAGAGGAGCACAGAACAACCGCGCTGACGATGCAGATCACTCCTTTGGTATAGATGAGCTGAGCTTGATTGTCGAAAAGCTGAGCTGTCTGCTGGGTTGACAAGCACGGAACTTCTGGCCAAGACGATGTCCAACACAGAGCGATCAAGGAGCCTCAGCCACGGCCCTAAGCGGATGTTTGATGACAAGTTTGATTTGAAAACTTGTGCAAGAACTGTAATCCTAGGGAAGATCCAAGGATCTCGGGATGGCCTAGACGAAGGATGAAGAATACAAGTAGTACTCGAGGGCAGTGCCTAAAGGCCTGGAAGGTAGGAGGTTCCAAATACAAGACAGCACTTGCAATCGAGATGAGTGTGGGGGGGCTTGCGTAAATACCAAGGACAAGGAGTGCCGGGGAGATGTGGATGGTGGAGACATTGGAAGTGGTGAGTAGAGATAGGGTGTAGGTATGGTATGATCCCGGTGAATGCATGCTGTCCGCATACGGTAATCCGTGTTAGACACGGAGTACAACTGCCACCTGGTTAGTGTATGGAGCAACGCTGGCGAGAATCCAAGGACAGGGTAGTCAAGGGTAGCACCAACAGCAAACCGCCCCACCCCCCGGCTCGACCAGGGTCCAAGATAGGTTACGGGCCGGGATTTGCCAATCTCGATTCAATCCTGATCCTCTGAATGCTCAGCGCTGTGTAGTATGCTAGTGTGTCCCGAGGAATCTTGCAACGCTGGCCGCTAGGCTCTGTGAGACCTGCATCAAGACATCGAATCGACGCCGGGACTTGTCACTGGTGCTGCGGATAAGTAGACAACAACTGGCTCCTTTCTGAAATCTACACAATGGGATTTTTCGGGCTGCACAATCCCACTGGTACTCCTCGTTTCCAAGTCTTTTTCCTATCCTTTCTTCTCCCAATGGCTGCTCTCACTCTCCTGTGACCCAGTCATATTGCATTTATGCTTGAGGGCGTGCGCTGTTCTCTATCTCTTGGACTAACGACTGCTCATGGCCTTCACGGTCCGGACACGCAGCTGCCGCCTTATGCTCTGGTTGGATGACGCCCAGCTGAATTCAACCGATCGTCGGCTGGATTGTGACTGTGCTGGGGCGCTACCCAACAAAGAGTAAGGGTCCTGGGGGGACAACCACAGACTCTGTATTTGGAGAGAGCGAGAAACGCCTGGCTAGATGCAGCCTCCATGTTTCGAGGCAGCAAACGGTCACCAACAACGCCGCGCCAGTATAATGTCGCAATCACCATCAGTTGCCTGCATCTCTGGCAGGCACTGGGGCACAAACCAAGGTCGTATTCTCCTCCATGCCGGCATCACAAAAAATAAACATCGAGCCAGGTGGCAGAATATTACCAGTTTCTTAACCCTGAAGGATGGTGTTCGCTGCTCCTCCCAGTTCCGATAATGAGGGTCTCTGGACCAAACCGAACGGCTTGCAGGCCGGGGACTTTGGGCTCAGGACGGGGGACAGACTCCAGCTTTCGTTACGATGAGGGACTTCCCCTCTCATGCGGGAACAATGTTTGGAAAATCGGGAGGCACCTGTACCCTGCCCCAGTAGAACGGTGCTCTAGACAATCGGGCGGAAGAAGGAAAATTCCTAGTCGTCACTACAGCAAAGCCAAAAACCCAAGAAAAAGAATCATCTTTTTTCGGCGCGGCTTTGTAAATCCGTGGGAAGTCGTGCGGAACATCATTTTACGCAGCTCCCGGTTAGCCTGTCTTGGCTTGCTGCGATTCCCAGAGTGCTGCGACCCGACCACCATCTCAATCGCACAGCTGTGTTGGGTAACAGTCATGCATGGAATTTGGGAGTGGTATGCGACTCCGATCCATTGATGCGAGGAATTGGTCTGCTCGCAGCCGGGCTCCAGTTCCCTCATCAATAGAGCCAAATGCAACAGTCTGGGCCCCCGGCAGATGAGTGAAGCCACAAGCTCAAAGATATAACCAATAATTGTCGTTACCAACTGGACGGTTCGCACAGTGCTTCAAAACGGGAATCTAAACCGTTGATTGGATGGATACAAGGCCAAGACTATAGTGGAGAGTAATATTTGAGGTTGGTCTCCTTTTGATGGCTGACCACACAGTCAGAGGTACACCAACCCGCACTGTCATGGAGCGAATGTCTGGGTGTGAAAGGGTTGACCGAGAGCAAGTGCTTCGCTGCCGACGCTTGCGAGTCGCAATCTTGGAACGCTGAGCCCTTCAAGGGCCAGACCCTCCGGGGCAGTCTGTCCATTCATTCTCACCCGAAAGCTGGCAAAATGGCATTGGAAGGGTCCCCGGCGAGGTTCTCGACGTGATGTGGAAAGAGAAGCGAGAGAAAGAAGAGAATGAATGGACAGACTGCCCCGGAGGGTCTGGCCCTTGAAGGGCTCAGCGTT
>JAAFKN010000347.1:0-14696 GCA_011800035.1 Thermochaetoides dissita | reverse complement strand
CACCCGTTTCCGAACCACCGGCCGGCTGCGCGAGCCTAAGTACCAGCGCCCGGGTGCTGGCGCAATTGAAGGCTCGAAGCCTGCTGGCTTGCTCACGGCCGGCACGTCATCAGCGCAAACCTTGTCAACCTCCCCAACAGCGATGTCTCCTGCTACGGCCACCGCTGCCACTGCCACAACCACTTCTGCATCCTCGAAACTCCCTGTTTACAATCCCTCAACACGCCCAAACTGGCAACAACAACCCTCCGACTCTGTTGACAGCCCCCCACCTCCGTATTCTCCTCCGGGCACTACTCCTGGCATCGCGAAGCCTCTGTCGACAACAACTTCATCCCTTGCGGCTGCGGCTGCAGCCAAGTCTAAGCCTAAGCCGCCGCCGCCGCCAAAGCCTAAGCCGGCACGGTTGGCAGCACCAAAGGTTGAGACGGTGACGGCATTGTACGATTTCTCGGCGCAGGCTGAAGGAGACCTGAGCTTCCGAGCAGGCGATGTGATCGAGGTGGTGCAGCGAACACAGAATGAGAATGAGTGGTGGACGGGGCGGCTGAATGGAGTGGTTGGACAGTTTCCTGGTAAGTTTGCATCCCATGGACTGGGTCAAATAATAAGTAATTAAATGACTGACTTTGGTGAAGGCAACTATGTCAGGTTGAATCAATAGCATGACTCTCGGTCAACTGCTCACCATAAACACAGGTCCCAAAGGCAGTAGTGACATCATTTCAGCATGTTCGATGCTTTCGATAGAGTAGGGAATGGAGAGATTGTACTTGTGACCAGATGTTTTTTTTGTTTGCTTTGTTTATTTTGCTGCACACAGGAACGATTGGCAGGGAAACCAGCCCAGTCCAGCCTGGCGATGGCGTTCGTGGTTTGCATCAGGCATTTGCACTGACACGGTTTGTAGAACATCTGTAATACTGTTTATGTTTGTTTACGTAGTTGTTTGTTTCGGATATTGCATTTGTGAACTCTAGAACTTAAGCTATCATCACCCTCGTCACCTAAACTCCTTGGTAGTCCTCAGTAGTTTGAGGTGACAGTAAAAGAGGTATAATACAAGAAATAGAAACGATTAAAATTCGTGAATTCTGAACAGATTTCAGACACTGCTGACGGTCGCACGGCTTCTGGATGTTAGTCAAAATTTATCTTTCAAATACTCACTACCTCGATCCAAAGCCAGGTTGTACCCATCCAGACCCCGGTTTACAAGTCAGCGAAAGAAACACTCCAGAAAGCCCAAACCACTTTACGCATGATGTCATGGTTCATCCGGGACCGATGACATCAATGAGGGGAGCCACCCATCGTGGCCGGGACTCTGTACCAAGCTGCCCGGGGAAGCAATGATGTAGTTGTAGAACAGGGTTCTTGTGCCGTTCTGGAGACTTCGTATAACCCCTAGGTGAGCCTGAAGTCGTGCTGAAGTCATCCGACCGATCAACTTTGGTTACGCCTACAGCTGTCCCCCTAGGATCTTTACATTCGAAGCCAACATGTCTGGAAACACAGGCAATACTCCCTCCACTCTCAAAGCCTATATGGATGCGGCCACGGGAGCAGTTCAGCACGCAATAGGCCATATGACGGGGGATTCTTCAAAAGAGGTCGGTAATGCCTGATGTCCACTAGCACAGAAACAAGATGTCATTAACTTAATAATCAGGAACATAGCAAGGAGAAGCAGCGCATGGCACGTTCCGAATATGAGGTGTCCCATGCAACAACACGGCTTCCCGGAATGACCTCCTCCTCTACCGGCGCCATTGCAGAGGATCACCCAGACCGCCTTGAAGGGTCTCGGAAACAGACTGCCGGGACGGCGAAGCAATTTATTGGCAATCTTGTGGGCGATGAGGTCCGTAAATCCGCAAGTTGGAAACCCTTCAGGGTTGAACATCGTGAGGACTAACGCTCAGCGCTCTTGTAAAATTCAGAACTTGAAGCAAGCTGGCCGGGAGCAAGACATGTCAGGACGAGTACAGGAAACTCGTGGCCAAATCCGCGACTTTGCCTCTGGTTTGGGAGACCGTGTTGTTGGGGCTTTAGGCAGCGCTGCCGCAGACTTGACGGGTAACAAGGAGAAGCAAGCCAAGTACAAGGAGAGACACGACGTCGGAAAAACCAGGGAGCGCGGAGCAGAGGTTGGGCTGCAGAAGAAGTTTGAGGATGGGAAGTAGGTAACGGGATCTTCACTATGATTCAGGGCAACCATTCCAAGCGGGCCATGACCCGTGAGCCATTTTTGTTGTCTATCAAGTTTTCAATGTTTACGAACTTCTTGAAAGACGCACGGAATGATCGTTTTGAAGTTCTATTGGAAAAGTTCAACGCAGCGCATCATGCTTCATATCACGTGCATTCCACAGCTCGGGCTTAACTGGGGGCTTAGTGTCCCAGCCTCGCTGCTGGGGATTCAGCTGAGCGGGCCAACCCGTGCCAGACATCCTGAGACATCAAACAGCCTCCAGTCAGCAGCCATACATTCACAGAGTGTCTACCGAAGTACACAGGCATGTTTGGTATTGAAAAACAATGGAACACGGTGTCTAGGTAACTAGGTTTATATATATCAGGACCGATTCAAGAGGCTGTCAATGAACTGCTTTTGTCAGCACTGAATGGTTTGACGTTGTGCAAATATGTTACCTGGCGCCCATCCACAGTGATCAAGGGGATCGGTTCTTGGCGTCTCGACTTTGGAAGGTGGGGCAGAGCACTCGCTGCACTTATTGGTCGCCTTGACTAACAAGGTGGTTACTGGCATCAGCCACACTTTCAATTTTAAGGAGAGGCTGTGATGTCAACTATTCATGTCCCCAACAAGAGCCGGTGGCAATGGAGCTTGCCGCAGGGTGGACACTACTGTGTACCTAGGCAGCAGAATTCCTCTATAGACTTTTTCAATCTACCTAATCTCTTGTGAAACAATCATCTCGCTGCCTCAAGGCACCAATATCTACCATCTCCTGAGTTTTCCAAGATTGTGTGTTCCTTCTATAAACAGAACTTGTGTGGAAAGCCATGAATAGCACAACTGGTCTAACAGTTTGACCACAGCGTCGTACCTTGGCCCCTCTGGCATCTTAACCTGCAAGCTGCAGGTACCAGCGAAGCCCCTGGCATGGCACTCAAAGCTCGTGTATCCCGCGTCGAAGATTTACTCAAGCCTTCAAGGTTCTGGAACATGGAATATGCAGGGCACATGTGACTGAGTGCTGAGCCATCAAAACCTTCAATAGACGTCTCGCTAACCATGCCGGCGACCATTCTTGATAATATTGGCTTCTTGGTTCCGATCCTTCATCGGGCGATGACGGTAGTTGCCGGCCAACGTTGCATGTACGGCTGCCCAATGACTGGACTCTACTCACCATCATCGCCGATCCTCCGGTTGAAACAGCCCACTCACCGGAGCTACCGATAGGAGATGCGGGCGCGCCACGTCGCCGCATCGGGTCTGTGACATCATAGTAACGAAGCCCGGGCCGATGCCTGAGCTCCGGGTAGCATCCTTTGCATCACCAGATGTCTGAACCGCTGTCTCAGCCTTGCTCTCCCGATGACTCTTCGGTCAGGTCTTCATAGAGACTGCTGCCCTCACCTTGATCACCAAGTCTGCCTCGTGCTACGCCTCACCGCCAATGTTGAAAGGAAATGGAAGCCCGAAGCTATGGCCCCCGATATCATCCATTTGAACATAGCACCTAGCAAGGATGCTGGTCAACTCTGGCAACTGGCCGATACTGGCTGGGCAGTCAAGCCTTCCCTCTCCCGCTACTCCAACCCTGTGCCGCATGGAAGCAGTTAAGGATTCTATTCAATGGAGCTGTCCCAATGGGACATACATGGTTCTCTCCCATAAGGATGGGAACTAACCGGGACATCTCATGACGCAGTTGCCAAATACGGGATGTTATTTGGCACCTGTAGTACAGAATATGTCCCCAATGTTCCTCCGTAACGGCGTAAGTAGGCCTGGGTTGCAGTCTGCTACAATGTCTGCGCCTCATGGAGTCTGTCCTGGACTTTGATCCATGTCTCTTCTCACAATAGTTCTCATCGACCCGGTGAACCCCGTGAAGTATAAATCTTCATCATACCCTATTGGTAAATAGCCTCTTGTGAGCAACTCAGACAGGCATTAAGACTGCCAAGCATATCCAGCAACATCGGCTTCCCTATTCCTCTAGAACAGGATCCTTAACACATCAACTCCAATTCCTCGGAGGAGACAAACCCCCTTTCGTCATGCTTAGAATCGCTGTTGCCGGAGCCGGAGGGTTCGCTCAGATTTTGGTTCAGCAGCTCTGTCAGACCGATCATGCCGTGTTGGCCTTAACCAGGCGAAGCCACCCTGAAATCGAGCAATACTGTCCAGGTGCTCAAGTCGCCGTCGTCGACTACGACAACCTTGCCTGTTTACGGTACACCCTCAGGGGTATCGACTTGGTAATTTCGACCATCTCAGGTAGTGAACAAATCAACCTAATTGATGCTGCCCGCAAGGCTCGGGTCCGCGTATTCGTTCCCTCTGAGTTTGAGGGAGACCTAAGCCACAGGCCAGCTCAAGATCCCCTCGATCGCGGTTCTCAATCCGCGCTGGAACTCCTGGAGCAAGGGTCGCAATCCAAGTCCTACAAGATGAACTACACAGTCTTTTCGTGCGGCTTGTTCATGGAGCGTTTCGCCCCTGGAGGATTACAAACATACCAAATTGGCGCGGGCTGTGGTCTCCAAACCCCTGACGACTATCTTGTCAATGTCGAGAGCTGCCAAGCGGAAGTAGTCCCATACAGCGCAAATGGTCGCTCCGCTCATGTTTCCCTCACATCGGTCTACGACGTTGCTCACTTCGTTGTCGCCGCCATAGAGTTGGGTATCGATTCGTGGCCAAGGGAGTTTCGCATGAGGGGGGACTCAATGACAGTTCAAGATCTGGTCCAAACCTGTGCTGCGGTTCGCGGAATGCCCTTCGGTGTGATTACCCGCACATATGATGAAGTCGTCGCTCAGGCAGAGTTGTGCCGTGCAGAGGGTGACTCTCTTCGGTGGTTGTACTATCAGCGTCTTCTCCAGACCGCCGATGGGCGCTATTGTGTCCGCAATACCAACCTCATGGATGCTATCAGTCGCGCGGGGATCAAGTTCCAGCCTCTCAAGTTCAAAAATTGGCTTGAGCGAGTCTGGAAAAGTGCAGCGTAATTCCGCGACATTTCACTAGGGAATATTTGAGCATGGAGGAAGTGGTGGTGTAGAGGTCAAAGAAATAGACGTTAGGCAGTTAGGTTTTGGTCAGTATTATGGCATTATTGGTATCGTATCGTTTAGAAGGGATGTCAATTTCACTGCTGCCCAAGTATATTACTTTTGGATGTCCTAATTTCTTGAACATTGAGCATTTGTAGGTACTACACAGCGAGAAAGCTTCCTAGGCTACACAACATACTGTATTCGAACATATCGTTTGGAAGGCACTATGTAAGATTCAAGCAGCACATTGATGTTGAAGGAGCGGCTATGAGTATGACGCAACGATGAAGGCTAATTAACACGTGGTTACCATAGCTATATGCTAGATTACAACTCCCTGGGCTAAGTGCAAAATTTACCGTTCTACATGCTTGATTGGTGATTATCCAGGACGATCTCAATCTGCGATCAACAAGCCTTTCTGAGCACAATGCCCTTGCATATCAATAGTCCTCTTAGATTCAAGATGCTACCGACTCCAAATTATCTTACCAAGTACCAATTGGTGTTATAACCTTACTGCTTGCCATTACACACCTGCCATACTTTGTGCAACTATGAGAGATCATCCTGCAACTTTTTATGCCACTGAAACTGAGCCACAGAAGCTGCTAAAAGATGAAACGCTTCCTCGGCTTTGCGTGGGTCGTGCTTCATCTCGTGTTAAGCCCCAGGGCTGTTACTTAATTAAGCATCAGCAGTAATCCATTAATTCAAACCTGACGTCGAAGAAAACTTATGGCCGAGCTGGACCGTTGTTGGCAAAGGGCATTCAAGGAGGTAACCCGGATCTAACGTCTGGAATTGTGTGTCTTATTTTCCACACATGATCATTTTGATGCATCCCTGATCCTTTGGGTCCATAACCTTGGCTCGACCATGAGAGTAGCGAAACGGAGTAACTATTTGCACATCCATGATTCGGGTGGGATTCCAGGCTATCAAAACTTGGTCCATACCACGTGGGGGCGCAGCAGAGACTGCGAATTAAAGTTGAAGGTTAAACAGCCTTGCCGTCCTCACAGACTCCTGATGCAACGTCGAATACCGTGGAAGGATGTTCTGGAAACTTGAGACATGCAGACAAGAATCCAACATTCGGCGTTACTTCCTGATCCGTATCGTCGGGCACGAGACTGAACTCCGGATCTCCAAAAAGTTGTGCAGGTTGACATATGGTAAATGGGGAAGTTGAATGGGCACGTGTGCCGCAGGAGAAATGGATGTTTCTCTATGCCACATTGATGTATCTCGTTGCCTCTTTGCTTTGCCGCCCTGCAGGGATCGCATACGGTCAGATGTCCATATTTTGCGCTATTATTTTTGATCTTTTGGTGGCTAGTTTTAGCAGCACAGGATTCCGAACATCACGGCATTTCGAATTTCCACTGTACTTTTGGATTATTTTTGGGAGTTCCTTGAACTCATGTCAATTTCCCCACTGGTTATGGTGCGCGGCTCTTTTGTTTGAAGAGCTCTGCGGAACTTTTCCTTGTTGATGAGTGCATAACATCTGGCCGTTGTTAGAGAACATCAAGATATGGGAGGGGGTGTCGTGGGGCGTAATCCATCAATGCGCCTTACTGTACAACCTTCCTGAGACTTGCAGCATATTTAAGCTACTTTTTTGTGCTGGCGCAACTTCCTAGACGGGAACTCTGCCAAGGTTGTAGTCCAAGAGAGAGAATCTGCTTAGAGACTTGGATATACCTCCTCACAAAAATGAAAGATGTAAATTCTGGAACTGTTATGGTGGGATTATGAATCTTGGTGCTTCAGTTGAGGGATGGGAAGGAAAGGGGGAAGTTGGAATGAATGCCAAAAGGGTGACCAGAAAACACTGACAAGGAGCCTCCTCGAAATCAGCTAATTGCAACAACCAAGGTCTGTGCTGTTCTCGAAGGCAACCACATTTTATGATTACTACTGCGCCATCGCTCTCAGCTGCTTGCAAGCGCAATGGGCAGAAGAGCTTATAAGGCTACCTCCATTTCCGGCGACGAATTGACGACAATGATAAGGATGCGAAAAGATATGACCCAATATTCTGTGGGTAGGTTGTCCATGAACTGACTGTCGGCGGAACTCTTTCCGGATTAGATAATCGTGGTTTTTTCTTCTCACTCCTTTCAGTTCTTGCAACTGTCTCTTCATGCCCTTCGTCACTCCAGCCTATGCCTACTCTATCCAAACAACCGGCTCCATAAACGGAGTTTCTCTCTCTATTAAAGGCTGACTGCCAATCCTCTTACCTTGCCTTCCTCTGATCCAACAACCCCGTGCTAGTGATTAACGTCGCAAAGCTTGCCGCCTCCCATCCTTGCGTAAGTGGCGGCAGCGTCCTTGCCTTTGTGATCCTCTTCTCGCCGACCACAAACTCCTGAGGCAACTTGACCCCATTCTTCGCATCA
The DNA here is from genome assembly GCA_011800035.1 of Thermochaetoides dissita. NCBI lineage: Eukaryota > Fungi > Ascomycota > Sordariomycetes > Sordariales > Chaetomiaceae > Thermochaetoides > Thermochaetoides dissita. The sequence continues at coordinate 7,026 of JAAFKN010000347.1, read as the reverse complement.
CCCTGAACTTCGGCACCAGCAGCTGTCAGAATCTGTCTGACGACTTCTCGGGCAGACAATGCCGCTGCTGGCATGCCGTGTCCGGTGTATCCAGCGCAGATCCAAAGCCCTTCGCCACCGCCCATGCTTTCCGGTACGGGCCCAACCCACGCATGCTGGTCTCGGCTGTAGCCCATGACTCCAGTCCACTCAAAGGAAGCATTCAGCTCCCCCGTTGGTGCCTTTTCATCACTATTGGCAGAAGGAGGGGTCAAATCCAGCGCTGGCGCCAAGCTTTTCCGCAGATACTCTGCCACCTGGGGCTCCAGCTCATCGTCCCTCCATTCGCCGACCCCTAAGCTCCACGCGAACCTTCTCCCCCCGCCGTAGATCAACTCCCCCGTCGGTAATGGGCGTTGGACAAGGTAGTCATCTCTCGGAGCAGGTGAGCCGGTCTCAATCTCCGGGTCAGCAGCAAAAACATACGAGTGGTTCAGCTTGGCTGGGCTCCCTTCCCCAGCATCGGTCTTCGGTCTCGGGGGCAGCAACGCGCCGACTTGTCCTCTTACAGGAACGATTAAATCCGCGAAAGCAGGCAGCAAGTTGGAAGTATAACCATTGGTGGCAAGAAGGACATGCCGTGCGGTGATGGATCCCCTCGAAGTAGTCACAACCCAGCCATTGCCCGACTCATGGCGGGTGAGCTGGGTGACAGGAGTGTTGGTCTGGAGGTTAAAGGCTGGTGCAGGATACTTGTCTAGCAGACGCTCGACAATTTGGGTAACGAGCTTATATGGCCACAGAGAAGCTGCCTTTTTCTGGATAATGGCACCTTTGGCAGTAGGCACACGGAGTGAGGCAAGGGTGTCTCCTTGATCTGGAGATGAAGAGGGCCTGATGACCTCCATCTGGGCAGCCAACTCCGGGTGAGTTTGCTGGAGTTGATTAACGCTCGCGGCAGCAAGCTCGAACATGTCCTCCGAATAGAAGGCATGGACGCCCGTGAGGCTCACCCTGTAGTTGTTAGTATGATCCCCCGAGATAATGATAAAAGGTAAAACCTCAACATACCAGTCACAAGAGATATCCTCCTCCTTAACCAAACTTTCCATGAACTTGAACACCTCCAACTCAAATGCCGCCACGGCTGGAGCAGATCCGTAGACCAGCGGCTGGCAATGACCTCCATTCTATGAGAGAATCATTAGAATATTCCAAGTCTTGTTGACCTACACTAAACTCACCCTTCCCGTGGCCCCAGAGCAAACCTCCCTTGCCTCAAGCAGGACCAACTTCTCCAAGCTTTTCCCTTTGATGGTCCCACCCAGCCTGTTCTTCTCCAACAAGAACAACGTTGCGAACGCTCCCGTGATTCCACTACCGACAACAACGACATCAGTCTCGGCCGGTAGCTCCTCCGTCGTGCGATGTCCCAGCAAGATCGGCGAGGGCTCGCTCAGCCAGTAGGAGGATGTTGGCTTGGCGGAGGGTAGGCCGGAAGGGGGCATTGTCAGGGAAGACTCGGAGCCCTCGGCTTGCTCTGATGCGAGCTCACGGATTGCCATTATGCCTTTCTATCCTTTCGTTTATGTTTATGTTAGGAGGCGATGAGACGAGAAGGTCACGACCCAAAAGGGGGGATAGTGGGATGAGATGAATCAGCCGAGGGAGGATGAGAGAGGATGGAGATGAGGTGGGTTGAGAACCCCACTTTCTATCGCGGGGTCAAGCGTGAGATATCAAACTGCACTTCTTGCCCGCCGCTGTAATTGCTCCAACATTTTTGTACATTAATACACGAAATCATGTGCTTCGGATTACGAGTTTGCGGTCAATCTCCTCGTTGGTCGGCAGTGTCATTGGCCATCCATCAACTACGGCCGTCATCTTCCGGTAGCAAATGAAGAAAGCTCCTGACCCTGTCCTCGCTGCCATGCTACAAACCCATGTTTACGTACGTACTCAGAATTTTAGATCCCATGAAAGAACACGCATTTCCGTCGTCGCATCGTTGCATGGTTGTCCCAGGGCCAGCCACCGAGACACTGATAGAGAAGGGAGAAAACCCTGTTTATGACCCCCAGCAGTGCCCCCGACCCTAATATACCTCTAGCCGTGCAGACAGGTACCGAGAAAGTACATAAAGGAAAGGCATAAAGGGGAGGTGCTTTAAGCCTGCATCTTCTTTCTCTTTCCGACCTGGGCCGAGAAACCGGTCTTGATGGGCTGAACGGAACGACGAGAGCCGCACGAGTTGCAGGTAATGAAGCTGCGGGTAGTCAGTACTAGTCGCAGAGATTAATGAGGAGGAAAGGGAACGTACTAGAGACGGTTCTCGCCCTTAGACAGCTCGGTATTGGGAGAGCGGCAAGTCTTGCAGGTGACATATTCTGGGAAACGACCCGTCAGCACCAATACGGAACAGAATTTGCAACAGCCAGACATACCAATGATATACGTGCGCAGAACGTTCTCAATCTGCTTCTGCTGGAAACGACCCTTGATGACCAACCGCCTGCTGCCGTCGACACTGCCACTGGTACCCAACTCAGCAAAGAGGTAGGCCGTGACGTGCTCTTCGGCACGCTTCATGCGCTTGCAAATCTCAGGCAAGTTGGCAAAGATGGTCTTCTTGTTGCCTTCGCGCAAGCACTGCGGAGGAGGAATCTTGTACGAGCGCTGACCGGCCGAGGCATGGTCAGGGTTCTTCTGGGCCAGCAGGGTGAAGAAGCGGTTAAGCAGCAGGTCATAGTTGATAGTCCTCGTCTCGTCGTGCGACCAGATGCCCGTGCCCTTGTCCATGTCGCCCTCTTGCGGAGCCTCCTCGGCCGCAGCCTCGGCGCTCTCTCCGCCCTCAAGGTTCAAAGCCTCCAGCTTCTTGGAGAACTCGTCCTCCTCCTTAAGCACCTTCTTTTTCTTCTTCTTCTTCATGGTAAGGTCGATCGCACCGTCGTCGCCAGCGGGGGCAGCATCACCGTCACCCTCATCCTTCTTAGCCTTCTTCTTTTTCTTCTTCATGAGCGACAAGTCGAGACCATCGGGGTCGGCGCTGGGATTGACTTCGGCTGCTGGGGCGCCATCTGCCGCCGCAGGCTCGGTCGCGGGTGCTGAAATGCCGTCAGTAAAGGCGCCGAGCGCGGCGGAGAGAGGCGGCGTACGGGGTGTGTGCGACATGGCTGTCTCCTTGCTGTCGTCGTTTGGCGTGGAAACCATGGTCACGCTGCCGTCGGCGTCGACAACCAGCTTCTCGTCTGTAAATTGGACCGACTTGCGAGAGGCACGCCTGTGGTTTGTGGAATCCTGTACCTGTTAATGGGTCTTGTTCTTTGTTCGAGGAAGCTCGGGTCTCAAAGATGGGAATTTCCGATTTGCGGCAACCGACACTTGCGCAGAGAGAGGTGTTGAGGAAGAAAGGACCGGGGTTTCCTTTCTTCTCTTCGTGTGCTCGGGGGTCGTCAATGGAGCCGGAGAGGCAGGGAAGGGAGTTAAGGGAAAAATGTCAAGAACTTTGGAGGTGCCCGTCGCTGGAGGGGCAGCAAGCTAACGCACAGGGAAAGCGGGATGGAGGCGTTTTGCCTGGTGAGGGGGGAAGGACTGTTTTGAGGGTTTCTGCCAAAACTCGAAACTTACTTCTGCGCTCATCCTTGGCCGCTGCAAACCTCACTCCCCACCGCCTTTTTTTGGCTGGTTCTTTGATGAGTCCTGGTATTTGGACGTGTAGTTGCTGCGTTTGTAGCGCGACTTGGACCCTGAAAATTGCTCAGAGACCGACTATCCGTGTCTGTTCTTGATTTGCTGCTGCCGCAGTTGATGCTCAGGGAAAATTGTTATGGTTTTTTTTGGCTTCTACTGTGAACTTGGCACCGTCTTCATGACGTTGGGTGGCTTTCCAGTGAGTCAAGGCAAAGTCACCTGAGAAGCGGGGCAGTCCGCCTGCGGGCAGTTGGCAGTTTGGCGGGGTAGACAGCTGCTGGCAGGTGGCAGCCGATCTGGAAATAACAGTGTCCGTGTCGTAATCGTATACTGTACTCGACATGCCGTCCTGTTGTCCGGCGGTTTTGAAGATACAAGCTGTGAGGCTGAGGATCGATGAACGAAGCAGCTGGTCACCAACAAGACAAGACTGCTTTCCAACAATCCCTTCCTCCCCTCAGCTAAGTGTCGATGCCGGTGCCCGATTGAGTTGTCCTCGTCCGTTCTGCGACGGAGACAGCCGTGTCCAAGTGACGAACTTCAGCCGCCATCGCACCAACAGCCCCTCCCTTCAACGTCCCCTCCTGAGCTCCCCGTAGCTCCAGTCAACCGGACTCCGGCCCAGCATGTCGTCGTCGTTACGACCCCCCAGCGCGAGCATGTCCGCGAGCATGACGAGCACTGGTTCCTCCTCCTTTGTTATTACGAGCTCTTCTGCGTCCGAGAACGACGACGTTGCCTCCATCTCAAGCAGCATCCTGGATCATTCGGATGACGACGAATATAAGTCAGATGCTCAGAAAGAGTGGGAAGCTAGCTTGGAGCAGCTGCAGCTCTTGCTGAGCATGACAGTCATGCCGTTTCTCGGTCGGTTCTTGGGCCGCAAGTTCGCTTATTGGAGTGAGTCCTTCCCTACCCAGCAAAGTAGCATGCCCGAAAGTCTCGTAACTGACATGAGATTGCTTGCAGGTTGGGCGAGGTTTATGGAATGGAAGTACGGTGTTGAGATCCAATGGGGAAATGTTCCTGCGTTCAGCGCTGCCAGTGGGACAGCCAAAAAGATCAAGCCTGCGGCATCATTATGACTAGGCGGGTTTACCGGCTGGGAGGAGCAGCCCGTACATATTGACTAGCGTGTATCTAGGATTGGAGGGAACTTGATTGTCAAGGAGTTCTGGGGAAAGGGATTGTCATATATTCAGCATTTATACAGGTTATGTGTGGTTGTTACACGGGATTCGGAGCAAGTCACGGCAGCGTTGCATACACTTTGCAAGGGACTTGTTTTGTGGCATGAATGGATGAGAATAAACGTCCGGAGCATATTTCCTAGGGAAAGTCAGGGCAATTGTTATCGTAACTAATCATACAGGATCCTGCCCACCTCCCTTGCCCATAAATATAAACTAGAACGGTCCGCCGCCGCCAAACCCATACATGATAACCCAGAACAGAATGAAACCCGCCACCAGAATGTTCCCTTCCCGCATCCCATACCCATTGAGGATCCCATTAATACCCTATTGTGTGTCCTCACTCATTATACAATAGTCATGAACCGTCATATATAACAGAGGATCAACGCGCATCATTACCCTGGTCTTTCGTCGCCAGCCGTACCCAGTCCTAAAATACCAGTTCCAAGTTCTGGCACCTTGACGTAGAGTACTGTGACTGAGATCTTCCACTTTATACACGAACCTGCGACATGGTCGGGCCCGTCCTAATGCTACCACCGGCACGACGAAAGCCCATGAAGCTCAGCGTAAGGGCAGCGGCGAATGTGGCGAAGAGGAACCACATGAAAACAGTGCTAGCTTGCACCTGCCGGCAGCGCTTGGTATCATTAGCACTGCCATAGGCGATCCAGCTGGGCGAGTGGTCCTCTGTGTTGGCGCAATTGACGGCGCGTAGCTTCGCAGCGAGAACAACGGCATCGATGAAGGTGAAGAGTGTCGCAGTGGCATCGGCGCCCAGAAGCGCTAGGACAGGAAGAGAGATGCGCTCGATCAAGCTAGTCGCCAAACCGACCAGCCCAACCAGCCACGATATGACAATGACGAACATAGAAAAGTTGATCGCCGCAGTCGCGGATCCAGCGGCATTGATGTTGGAGGCAATCACATTGCCGATAAGGCCAGTCAGGATGATGATGAAAAGTAGCTGGATCGCTCGCAGGATAAGGCTGAGTTTCTCCATGGTAAAGCAGCTTGTTGCTTGCGAGTAAGTCAGATTGCTGTGAGTTGAGAGGAGATGTTGTTTTTCGTGCTGGGCACTCGAGTTATATATGCGGTCTTCAGAGGGCTGATTACTCGTGTAAGAGAAAGTCGTCGGTATGTACTTTCTTGAGGTCTTTGTCTCGGTTGTTGAGGTTGCGAAGAGCCGCAGCAATCCTTTAACTTTTTCCACAGAATGGGCTTGTTGATGACTGCTGTTGAAAAGAGGGAGCCACGTATTCTAATCTGCAGAAAAATAAAACCGAAGGCAAGGGAGCAAGACCGAGGTTTGGGTGGAGTGAGAAGACTCTCTACCAAAAGAGCATGCCCAATTTTATGGATGGCTGTGGTAGGAGCGGCAACAACAGCAGCAACTCTAATGCGAAACAAGGTTGGTTGGCAGGGAAGCGTCATGGAAACCACCCAAGCACTCGGAAAAGTGGACCCATGACGGCATGGATGCGGGGCCCAGGCGCGGGACTGGGCCGGCCTCACTCTTGGGACCAATGGAACTTCATAAGTCTACAAAAGTGGACCCCAAATTTTCTGCATCACTTTGACAGTTGGCGATCCATTGCCAGGTTGGCTGTGAGTTTTTCACAAATTTCCATACGAAAGTTTCTGGCCAGAAGCACATGTTGTGATTCTGGACTCTGTCTGGACGTTTAGGGACACTTGCTCCCAAATTGGATGGCAGGAAAACGGTTGACTGGGAAGCATAGTGACACAAGGGAGTGTGAGCTACCGCGCGAGCAGCTTGGATCTGCGCCAGCGAATCATTGGACGCCAAGACCGGTTTTCTTGGAACACCACCAGCCCCGCGATGGTCGATCATCCCCACCCCGACCTCTCAATCCCCTTCTTGGCCCGGCAACCAAACGGTTATGCAGGGCCTTGCAGACGGCCAGCCGACAAAGGAAAACGCAAACATGTGGTGCTGTGCCTGGTTGAGTCCCAGCCAATAAAAACAGAACGCGCTTCTCATACTCAGCAGACGGAGCTCATAGCAAGCGGACAGAGGGGAAATCTTGATCCCAGACATTCACATAAATTCTCCATCCGCGTCCAGGCGTGCTTCTCATCCTACCTGTACATCCTATCGCTTAAGGCTCTCCAGTCGTTCACTCCGTATATGGTG
>JAAFKN010000346.1:0-14705 GCA_011800035.1 Thermochaetoides dissita | reverse complement strand
TATTATCCCTCACCATCGTACTACGCCGCCCCGAAGCCGAAGACGATCGCCCCCAAACCTCCAGCGCGACGATTGACCTACCCGACAAAGAAAAAGACATCGAGACCTCAACCCCACAAGACATGGCCATTGCCGAGCTATTCCACGAGATCACGAGGCTCAAGAAGGAAGTCCGGAGCTATGAAAAGAAGGTTAACAGCTTGAGCTTCAATATCGAGCTCGTCAGGCAGGAGAATGGCATTCGTTGGGAGAGGGTTGGCAGGAGAGAGAAGCGGGAAGAGAGGCTGGCGAAGGCGGCGGAGATCGTGAAAGCATGCGATAGGGATTCATGGTCGAGTTCGGATTCGGGTTCAGAGACGACTGAGTCGAGGACCGAAGGGCCTGTGAGAGAGGGGCTCAATAATGATAATAACATGGAGATGGGGAATAACAGGCGGGAAGATTGGAAGGGAGAGGATTTGCGCAAGAGGCTGGAGGAGCTGAGGGGGAATTGGGTTAGGAAGAAGAAGGAAGAGGAGGACAAGGAGAAGAAAAAACAAGACGTTTCAGAAGTCGATAAGGGTCGGGTTATGTCGGAGCAGGTTAAGTGGGTAAGAAAGAAGAAGGAGTGGCCGAGGAAGTTGACTGTTGGGGGGCCATTATGGGAACTGTGGGCGGAGGAGCATGGATGGGATGCAAGAACCGGAAGGCCATTACAGGAGGGGGGTAAAGGGATGAAGGGTGGTTTGGGAGAGTTCGAAGGGTGTGAGGCATTGGATGGGAACAGGAGAGAAGAGGAGGGTGTGTGCTTCAGGAAGAGAAAGGTCCGGTTTGTGGACGAAGAGAAGGGCCATGAGCTGTTGGGTTCGCAGCGATCTGGCGACGAAGGAACATCAGGAGAGGGGGAACAGATGTCGGGGAACGATATCACACCCCTAGGTTATTCAGACGGTAGAGCTCTCTCTGGACAGGCCAACACAGACACTCAGGAATATGACGACGCCCAACCCCCCGAGGGGGATTTATCCCCCGAAGAGGAGCTCACAGCCCTTCGCGAGGAGAACACCCAACTCAGAGCCGAAATTGACGACCTCTGGGCCCAAGTCTGCAAAGAGATCGAGGAAACCAGGCAGTGGCGGGACTGGGCTGAGTGGCTGGAGGAAGAGAACGCTAGGCTGCAAGAGGAGAATAACCAGCCATCTTGGGAAATTGATGAAGAGAGAAGGGAGGGAGTTGTAGACTGGATTGTTAACTCGCTGTTAGACCTTCTGTTTGGGAGTAGCTCTCTTCTTGACGCTGCTCAGACTCAAGAACAGGGGCAAGGCTCTGGGATGAGGACTCTCTCCTTGGGGAGTCCGGGTATTGCTGAAATGTTAGGAGTTACAGTTGCCACAAGGACGACATTTCAAGGGGGTATTGAGGTCGGAGGGGAATGGTGGCTGAGGATGGGGCCAACATACCAGCGGTGTGGGGTTGGGCCCTTGTCGTGGGCGTGGCCAAAGCCAGAGGGGACTCTTCAGGAACACGACGTTGGGTTCGAATTAGAAGAAGGGAGTTGGCCTGGCAGCTTCATGGAAGCTGTCCAAAGCCTGGGTGACGGAGAGTAGGACAAAGAATAACTAGTAACAGTTTGGTGGGGGGCAGGTTGGATTGTGAGACGTAGGAGTGACAATGGCTTAGACATCAGGAGTCGAGCATCAGTGGGATAATGTCGCGACTCTGTAAAGAGCCTAGAACCCTTGAACAGAGAACTTTACAATGCAATCCAACGGGCAACCGCGATAATATTTGTGCCCAAGCCACTTTAGAGTGAAGCTAATTGCCAGCAACTTCCTCCATGATTTGCATTCCCCGGCCCCTCTAGAGATCTCTGCTCTTGCAGAAAGCCTCCCTTTTTATAGCATCGCCAGTCGAGCTTGACTACCATGAGCCAATCTGACGAACCGACTTCCATGACCGACTTCACCTCTCATCGAGAACCAACCTCTTTTTTCCACAGTGGCTCCTTTGTTTGATGTGTCAGGGACTTGAAGAAAAAGTCTGTATAGCTGCTCACGAGTCTGGCCAACTTTGGCCCAGGACAGAGCCGACAGTCGGAGTGAGAGGGATGGAGCCGCGAATAACTTCACAACTGCCCCACAAGGAAACCAGGCAGAGGGAAGAGACCGCAACTATTGTATTTCCTTCGCAAGGCCACAAATTTGGGGACTTCTTCCCCTTCTCGCACAAATCCAGTGGCAGTATTTCTTCCTCCCACAAACTTGATCCCGAGCCCCGAACTTTTCTCCTCTTCTTCGCACAACGTTGTGACCCAGTGCTTACGACCGAACTCCTCCCGAGACAGCCAGCTCTCACTGCCCAACCGACTTCTTTCACCCAGCTTCCGGCACGACCTCTTCTACTTCTTTTTAACTAGCGATGAAAGCATCTTGCCTTTTCGCCTAGTCGTCTTTGTCTCCTTTCTTTTTCTTCTTTCTTTTTGTTTTGCAAGAAAAAATTCGTCCGCCATAGCCGCTCTCTCCGACTCCTGACTGCAGCAGCACCAGGTCGTCCCCCGCCTAATGTGAGTCCCCCTCTTCGCCCGCTGTGCCAGCCGACTGTCAGGAACTCAAGCACCAGGCCTTCACCGTCGGCGTTGCGGCATACGCCTTCTGGCAAAGGACCTTAGCGCACCAGCACATGCCGGTCGCTCTCACAACGGGCCACAAGATCCTGGCCTTGCTGGGCGACTTTGTGATGCTCTACCTCGGCGAAGTCTTCGGCAGGCTGGGGGCTTTGGCCTGCCAGATTGGCCCTTCACAAACGGAAACGGCGCTCGACGACATCAACAAATCGCTCTTCCTCATCCAAGCGCGGGCGGTGATCCACGTCTGGCTGGACCGTGTCGCGACCAAATTCAATGGTCGCGCCGCCGAGGACGCAGAACAAACAATTTCAGATTTGCGCAAGCAACTCGTCGACAGAGGCCGTCAGATCGAAGAAGACGGTGCGATCACTGCTGGCCTCACGGACTAACTAGCCGCCCAAGACAACAGGGTGCCCCATCTCACTTCCGAGCTGGGCGATTCCTTCGCGGAGATTGACGCCCTCCATGAGGTGCTTGAGGAGGCTCTTGCCACGGTTCGCACCCATGCTGCCGCCGCCGAAGAACTCAGCGGCACGCAAGCCAACGCTGCCGCCCTCACCGCCGACAATGCTGCCCTCCGCGAGCGGGAGCAGGCCCGGGCCGCTGAGCTCGAGGCCAAGGACAAGGAAATTGTTGCCCTGAGGGCGGAGCTGGCTGCCCTCAAAAAACCGACGAGGGGCTCCAGACCTAGGCAGAGACCTGAAAGCAGGCCTCTGCCGCCCTGCTTTGGGACCACGCTCATTGAGGGCCTGGGCCCTCAACAGCGGGTTGATGACCGATCCAGCCTGTGGGGTTCAGTAGGGCCGTTGGTATTGGCGGGATAATATGGTGTACATGCTCACACGGATAAGCTGATGATGGAGCATACGAGGTTGTTGAAGGAGATTAATGATGGGTTGATTGGTATTTGGGCGAGTATGTGCTGGTTTTTTGCAGCGTGTGATCGGGCTAAGGAGGCGTATGAAGAGAATTCGGGTTGGAGTTGGGGTAGCCGTTAGAGTGGGGATACTGGCGTTTGGTTTCAGGGACTCAGATGGCCATGATACGGTTGACAACCCGTTTGCGCGTCTCAGTTTAATCTTCGGCAATAGGAAGTGTTGCTGCATGGAAAGGGGCAATTGATATGATGAGATAGCTCAATTTCTGTTTGTGATGACTCACTCGTGATGGCCCTTCGTGATGCTGCCTGTGATGTTTCGCTCGTAGACTCTTCGGAACCCAGCTGCAGCCCATTGCAGGCCTCAGTGCTGATTGCCGTGGTATGGATGCAGGACGACAGACGCAAGAGTATCATTGACCACTCGGGCATCCTGTCAAACAGAGATGCAGCAAACGGCTTCGTGTCCAGTCATCAGAATTATGGAGTTAAATAGCTGACGGGGATTTCGAGAAAGTGACAAATGTCAGATAACTGAGTCGAAGTTAAAGTCGAAAGCGTCCTTAGGAGTTATCCACATCATCTGGTTTCAGATCGTCCAGGTCCTGGTGCCCCAGACGTCACTCGTCGTGAACTTGATCAACTCACCGCATCATGACGTGCCGAGGTCACGAGAAAAGGGGCTCGTCTCACGCAATTCCAAAGGTAACTTGCTTCAAAGTCAAAGTTGTGCATGGTTCAAGCTCCAGGGCAACAGAATATTGATGAGTGTCTTACCACATCGTGGTCGATGCTAACCGGTCAAACCTATACCATTAGCAGCCTGCGATGAACCATCAAGAAGTGGGGATCGCCGACCCCGAGGAAGAACCTGCTCTCAGGTGTCAAGAAGTTGAAGAACTGAACGCAAAGATTCAGGAGCGAGACCGGCATGTCTCCAACCTCAAGTGCGAGATCCAGCGGAGTAAAGCGTTGGAAGAGGGCAAAAAGAAGCTTCAGGAGGATGTCAGCCAAGTTAACCAATCAGCTCAAAAGCTGAAGGATTGGTGGCACAAGATCTTCGAGAATGCGCTCGACGCAATGGCCAAGAGTAATAAGGAACTCTTCGCCGATGTCCAGAAGCTTCGTGAGGAGCTTTCTCAGGCCAACGAGCAGATCAAACGGCTACAAGAGCAAACCAGGTCTCAAAAGTCTGAGTCTCAGCATCGACAGCAGGGCCATGGCCTGCTTGTGACATTCAGGAACAGATGGGCTCAGGCACCTTTCGAGTTCAAGCTAGCTTTCGCCATTGTGGGGGTGTGCTTCCTCCCGGGGATCGTTTGGCTGATATGTTGCGTTCTGTTCATGACGGCGGTTCCCATATTATATCTAACTGGTAGGTTCCTCCAAGTAACTCACCCGTCATGTATCACACAGCCTTGAGGATGCGTCTGAGCCTCAGTCCAACTGGAAGAGCCGTGCTAACTTGAGGCCAATATACTTAGAAGGTTTGGTAGTTTTTGAGATGTGAGCAGAGGCCCTTGGAGCATCATAAAACTCAGGATATTATCACATGGCATTTCTATGTGGAGAAATAGCAGCAGGAGATCTGATCGAATGGTTAGTTGGGAGCCTTGGAGAGCAACTGAGCAAGACGAGACCAGGTCAAGCCCACTGAAGACCCAGCAACTCCCGGTACAAACTGGGCAGGATGGTTAAGGGAGTGATTTGGTCGTTAAGCGCTGTATGCAGTGTGCAATGACATGGTTCTCCTGTAGTCGGCAACTTGTTGACGAGTACTGTCACAATTCCTGTCAGTGATTCTGTGGTATCCGTTAGGACTCAATTTTCGTCCGAACGCTAAAATGGGCCAGAAAGATTTTTTTTTTTTTTTTTTTGCAGCACAAAAGGGTTCCTCCAGTTCTTCCCTGCTATCCCTTTAGGTTAACGACAAAACCCTTGGGGCTCATCTTAGCGTCGCCACTTTGCGTGAACCCAAAGGCCCCAACTTTACTTCAATCACCGAGGGAGCACCCAATTCTCTCAGGATCAAAGGTGCTTCGCTATATATCTACCGCAGACTGGTCATCAAGTGGAAAGAAGTATGCTCTCCGCGGTTTATTGGGTACGTTAGACTTACCATCTTCCAGTTGGCCGACTCTCGAATTGCCATCCTCTCGAACTTCGACTTTGAACTCTAGAAAGTGGGAATCCCATTGAACCAACCATGCCTGGCTCAACCCAATGCCCTTTATTTGAGCTCATTCCGTGATTGCGGGAGCAGAAAGCGGCCCAGAATTCTCTCAGATCCGTCGGCCAACAGGAACATAACGGAAAGAGATGCCAGAGCCAGCCCCCCGAAACTACCAAGAAGCCGAAGCTCGAAAATGACATGATAAACGAGCTACGTTTTGAAGCCGAGCAGCTACAGAAGAAGAACCACTCCCTTAGAGCGGTGGCGAAGTCACTAAGGGAGAGGATTATCCTTGAGTCGCGAACCCTCAGAAATAATATAGACTATGGAAGTAGAGCAATCGGGGACTTGCATGCTAAGCTCCGGGACAAGAACGAGCAGCTGGCAGAGGTATTTAAAGACAAATCAGAGCTGGATTCTAAGATCAAGGAGACTATGGAGGAGATAGTTAGAGAGACCGAGCTGATCGAGAAGCTGCAACGCGAAATCGATCTCCACAAGCAGAACGACCAGCATGTAAAGAGAAACCAGACTCTAACCAGACTCTTGAGAGTGAGTACAATAAGCTCCTCCAGTGCAGGAACTACCTCGTCAAGGACATGCCAAAGACATCGAGCAGAATGATTCCCTCCAGAAGATTGCTGAGGCTTTGTTTACTGAGGACCTCGACAAGATCCTGGCCTTCAAAGACCAGAGCTGTCTTCCCCATACATCTGGCTCACTGGAGAAGGGGTCTTTGGAGAATGGTCGTATGGAGGTTGACAACACTCACGATTCACACAGCAAAGATATAACTTCAGAAGGCCATGATCGAGTTTCTGGGTTGGGAACCAAGAAAACCACCGCTCTTCATGGCAACGAGACTTCAGAATCTGGCATAATGGTTGCGAGCAAGCAGCCCGACGGCGTCAAATCTCTGGAGAAATCCGAGGAGTCGACTCACGGGGACTCTGCTGGTAATTTGGGCAAGAATAAGAACCAGACCACAGCTCACAGCGAGTAGCACAGTGGCAGAGTTGTGCAGCACACCTTCTGCTCCCAGGAGACATGATAATTGCAAGGGGCTAACCGAACTCAACACTGGCTGGGCTGAGCTTTCATGTTGCATAATGAGGTCTGTCGAGTACGCAGGCTGAGCCATAGCGCGAAGTGCCACTGAGAGCAAGTGATCTGCTTTGTAGTTTGTACAGAGGGCGGGAACGCCATGTAGGAGCAACGTCGGCAATGTTGCTGCTGAGTCATATCGGGATTTCAAGTTCATATTGCACCAAGTAGCCTCTCCTCTCATCCAAGCACTGAGGGCTTGTAGTGAATCTTTGCTCCTGCGGCAAAGTTTGCACAAATTCTTCGCTGAATCTCCTCCGAGCCAGACGTAGGGACTCCCGCAACGCCATTAAGTCAGTCTTGTCCCACTTCATATACCCCACCATTCACTCGCAGTATTAGCGGCAGCTTTTGTTTCCCAGATCACAGCCACTTGTCAATGTATCCTATCAAGGGTGCTCGCTGCAGCGGGAGGTAGGCAATTCTCATGTTCTCTCTGCATCTCGCTGCCTGTTTGCTGACAAACGTTGTGCGACCGACTTCCAGATCAACCATCGTCACAACCTTGGGGCTGTCTCCTTCTGACATCCTGGGATGGGCGCTGAGGAGAACCCCCCTGAATCAGTAATGACTCAGTCCACATCTCCTGAGTGCCTGGAGTGCGCTGGCGGGTAAACGACTCCCCGAGGAAGCAAAGGGCGGCTTCTGTAAGCTTGTGATTACTTTGGGTTGTGGATATGAAGAGTCTATCATCCAGTGAACGGCCTGGAAGACACCTATCTTGCTATATGTGAGGTATATCTCCAGGAGAGCTTCCTCCCCCTGTTAGCTTGCCCGATTTACTATATCCGACGAAAGCAGCAAGTCTTCCAGCTGACAAGTGATGAAAGAAATAACCACGTCGAGTGTGCGATTTGATCCATGTCAGATCCCCAGTCCATGACAGTCGCCCCCTGTGACCAGTTGCCTACTAGCATAATGCCTATGACTGCTTCGTGGCAAAGTAGGAGTAGTTAACATAAATAGGGCACACAGAATGAATTTTCCTATTCATTCAGGCTGCTGTCACACTTCGCACCTCACTGTCGCGCTGCGTACACAGGCAAAGGCGACCTCACTGAGTATGAATACTCCGTCACCTTCGCACACTTCCCCCCCTTTTCGTCCTCCTATCACGACCGAAGGCATTCACTACGTCCTGGGATTCAACCACTCAGCAGCTTTGCCAACAGCTACTGCCAGCCGAAGGTAAGTTTTTCTTTCGATCACAACCCTCACCTTTCGACTGACAAGTTGGTTTTCCGCTGGCTGCTAGCCCCCAATGGTGAAATGGACCAGCATGCTTCTCCGATCGCCTCCGCCTTGACCGCCCAGTCGGCTCAGGGCCCCTAGGTCCCTCCCGCTGCTACGCCTGACGCGGCCCAGACCACCCCTGTTGTTTTGCCGGCTGTCGCCACCGACCCTGATGAGGTTGCTCCTCCCGCTGTGGCAGCCGGCCACAATGACGAGCTGCACCGGCTGCGGGAGCTCATTGCAGACCTTTACGTCTTTGTGTGTGACCAAGACACTCAGCTGAAGTCCGCCAACAAGGAGGTGAACGAGCTCCGCATGAAGGCCCATGCCCAGGATCACATGTTTGACCATCTTCGCAAGGAGCTTTGGCGCAAGGAGAATAAGCTCATAGGTCTTTGCAATGAGATCCAAAAGGAAAATCAAAAGATCAAAAACCAGAAGGCTGAGCTTAATACCCTGAAGTCGGTGATCCACGAACGCACGGATGCGAATGCCGCTCTTACAATACAACTCGTGGCAATGAACCACAAGCTCATGGTGCAGACTGATGAGCTTTAGCTTACCAAGATTGCCAACAACTTTCATATCAATACGTTCCGGAGCCATGATGCGATGGTTGAGTTCCCGGACAGGCAGATTGCACGTCTCTGAGAGCAAATCAACAATGCTAGCAAGGAGCAAAATGCCCTCAAGAATCAAATGAAGGAACTCCAGGCTGCTTTTGATCTCTGCCGCTCTGAGAATGCTTGTCTGAAGGAGGACATCAAGGAGTTCACTCGCGAGAAGGCAGTTCTGGGAGAGAAGATTGCCAAGTTGCTCATGGACATGTCTTGTCAGGACTTATTTGAGGGGGAGGATGCAGCTCACGCTGCTTCTGAGGGTGATTCGGCTCAGGGCATGGATGCTGAGTAGATCTGGTGGCTTTCGTGCAGGGACATACGCATGTACAGTATGGGATTGATGGAGGTAACTAACCTGAGCCTTATAACATAGAACCTTGAGGTGTAGAACCATTTCTACTGTGATTGTGTGTGTATTGTGACATGTTAGCCTTGAAGTCTAAGCGAGTGAGCTTAGATGGCGAGAACTACTTCCAAGCCTATGCCGCTTTCAAGGCCGTATCCCGAAATTATGACTGTGAAGTCAGAATTCAGATAGGTAAAAACCAACGGAAACAATGAAGTAAGAGGACAGATCTTTGAGAAACTGAATGACGAGTCATAACGGGAGAAGAAGCATGTTTGGCAGAGTGTCTGCTCTTGTTTCCTAGCTATACGGTACGCTGCACGTGAACGAAGCTGGCGTGCTTTATAGCACCATCTTTTGTCTCAACAATGCTGGCCTCGTAAAGTCCGTCAACCAAAAATTTGCAGCTGATCTCTGGCACTCCTACCAACTGTTTATTCCCCTCTACTGTACCAAAACTCACTAAAACTTTCTCCTCTTCGCAACATCTCTCTTGTAGCACCTCAACACTCCACCCACATCTTCTTCTTCAATCCATTCATCAGCTGTACCATAACGAGAACACGGAGGAATCAGCAGCTTCGCGAAAGACCAAAAGGTGACAGTACCAAAGGATCACTTGGTGAGTTCAATCTCGTCCTCGCTCATCACTGACCGAGTCCCAACTTACCATCCATCCAAGGCAAGCAACCTCTTAGACTCTCGCCTCACAGGAACTGAGCTAGCTCGATCTCATTGCCTAAGCGAGTTCTATCGGTCTTTTCAAGACATAATAGACGTTGTGAAGGGCTCGGAAAGGCACACTCAGCAAGGATCACTTTGTAAGTTCTCGTCCCTATCCATCGTCAATCGGGTTTTAACTGACCACTCACCCCGCTTATCCTCGCACAGTTTTTCACCTCACGGAAAGAGCTGAGGGCTTACTCAAGCTCATCACGCCAGAGACTCCTCTGCAGCTCCTACAAGTCTTTAGCGCGACTGATTTAGCCAACTGATTCACCTCCTCATCCAACCACCATGGCTCCCAAGCAGCCCGACCTCAAGGATCTCCGGGCCAAGATCCAATCGCTCGAGCGCGATTTTACATGCGCCCACAACGCCCTCAAGCAGAAGGATGCCGCACTTCAGCACTACGCTGAAGTCATTGGCGATCTGTACGCGCGTCTCTACATACAGGAGGCGACTGACTCCAAGTTTTGTAACGACAAAGGCCTGGTCAAGACTCTGAAGGATCTGATCTTCGACGACCGCACCAAGTACCAAAATGGCGAAGTCATCCCTGCCGCAAATGACAAGCGCATCGCGGCGCTGGAGAAGCTTGTACGGACTAAGGATTTGGAAATTGAGCGGCTGCAGGGGGATATTCTTTCCAAGAACCAGGAGATTGAGTCTTTACAGACTCGCGTCCACAAACTGATTCTTGGAAGTGTGTTAGCCATGGGCAGCCAGTTTGACAAAGACCAGGCCTTTGATGAGTTGCATAAGACGATTTGCCAGCAGACTGAGGAGATCAAGCACATCACCCGGAAGATTGAACTTCTTGAGAACATTGGTGCCAAGAATCACTTCAAGACACGTGCACTGCAAGAGGAGATTGGAATGCTCCGAGTTAGAGAGGAGGGTTACCTCAAGGAGATCGACGAGCTCAAGGAGAAAAACAACAAGTTGAATCAGCAGATCGCCAACCTTGATAATTACATTCGCAGGCTTTTGGAGTGCATTGTGTCGAGCAGTGGGGTCCAAGATTGGATCGCTGAGGGAATGCCTGAGGTGACTGCTAAGGAGGAGTACAAGGAGATACCGGTGGACAGGAAGGACGACAAGAAGGGGGAGGACAAAGATAAGAAGGATGAGGAGGAGAGCCCTGCTAGTGCAGGGTGGACTGTGGTTCCCGATCCGAAGACGGGCTCCTGTGTGGTTTCTTAGGGGCCCTGGCTTTTTGACAGACCGGACGCTACCAAAGAAGTGAGCTTTGGGATCCTTAGCCATGTCATTCAAGGCTTTTAACAGAGTACGGGTGTACGATACCAGCAATCCCACTTCACAGGGAGATGTCTGGGACGCCGTGTGGCCTGGTCAGCCTGATATGCAGCACTCATGCTATATCTGAAGTTTAGAACTACTTGTTCTCATATGAAAGAACAGAACAAGGATATCAACGGTCCGGTCTATGGTATGTTATAGCTTGTGGAGGCTCTGCGTTAACCGGATGTGACCAATAGGCAACCGCAATCCGCTCTTCCTTAGTCAATTGGGAGGGATACTACAACCGTATCATGAGATACGTGCTGTAAAGTTGAACATGAATTCTAGGAGCCATTTACTACAGAAACTCCCAATCTGACTCCTCAGATGTGGTGCGATTGTCTTCGTAACCACGAGGTAAAGTTAAAGTACATGTGCAGGGTCTTAGGCTTATATTTAGCAGATAATGAGCACGAAGCTGGAGGCATCAGTTGCACGATGACCCTGAACACACGGGATGATTGGCTGTGCAGAGACTGGAGTCAGTTCAACGTAGACGATCAGTGCTTGTCACGTATACATGGTGTTCATCCCGTTTAAGACATGTGACAACTCCTCTAGAGACATGAGGCAACCGGTTTGAGGATCTAAGCCCGTTGCTTCCTGGATACTAATAGATAACTTTCCTGTATTGAGCAAAAAACAATATTGAACGGACTAAGTGGTAATATCCACAGTGCCTCACCCTTGGCCAGTGGTATTTGACTCATCGGATATAAACTCAGTCATCCGCTCTGTTCCTTGGTCTTTTAGAGCAGGAACACATCTTGCCTGCCAATGAAACATATCATACGGCTGCTTCCAGAATCAGAGACGACTGGCTTGAGGATATGGGAAGGCTGCCATGAACGGATAGGACGAGGTGGTTGAACAAACACGTGATGCCACTGGCTTAACTCTTAGCAGACCCTGAGTCCTCCGGCATAAGAATCGCCTCCCTAAAGGGTTTCCTACTCGTACTATAGCAACCACGGCCGGAGGGCATTCCTTCCCTCAAAATGAGGTTACAACAATCTGGAAGGGCAAGGGTGGGGGGCATTGCTATTGTTCCCCAATCTTCTTGCGCCTTCCGCGCACAAAATGTGGCCTCACTACGGCTATAAGTTTCTCGATTCCATTCCTAACCTTTCCTTGAACTTTTCCTCTGACTGCCACCTCGCAGTTGTGCCATTGTCGTGTGCTCACGCATCGCAGTCTCGCACTTACTCTCTTTGCAAGCAGGCCTGTTCGCGATCCGACTTCTTATCTACCCAATCCTGTCGTATTAATCCGACTTCGCAATCCAATTTCTCGTCAACTTAGTCATCTAGTTGGCCTGGGATCAACCAAATCTCGCTCTATCTATCTTACAATCCTCTCGGCGAGACCGCGTTGTGAAAGCCGCTGCGATTTCGCGCAAAATCCCTCTCACTGCATACAAGGCGTCGCAGAAACCGATACAACTCGACCGAAATGCCTGCGAACCAGGAACAGAACCGTGTCATCCAGATTGACTCGAGTGAGATTCAAGACCTTCTGAACGTCCTGGCTGAGTCAAGCGAGGCGACCCTCAACTACCACCTCAATGAGATCTTGCGAGACCCAAGGACATCCGTCACCCCCAAGCCCAACAAGCAGGAGGAATTGGTCACACTGCCCATGGACAAGCTGGAAAAGCAGCTCATGCATCAATGGCAGGCACTGTTGTTCCTGAGGGAGGAGAACAAGCAACTCCGTGAGGAAGTGAAGGCATTGGCTAAAGAGCAGCCCAACAACCGACGCAACCTCATCCAGCAGAAGGCCGAGCTTAGCGCTGAGAGGGAGAAACTGCACACCGAAAACTGTCAGCTTCGGCGCAGCGTCGAAACCTTGAGCAATGTCACCAGGGAGATCCAAGCGAAGCTTCATCAGGTGTGCGCGGACAAGGAGGAGCAGCAGCGCAAGATCGACGAGAACCTCCGCGACATCGAAGCTCTTCGCAAGCAGGTTGAGATGCTGGCGATTGACGACTGCCAAGCATCGAAGGAGAAAACGAAGCCCAACGCGAACAACGACGAAACCATAAAAATGCTGTTCCAGCAGCTTGAGACGTACCGGCGGCGTGATGCCGCGTTCCAGTTACTTCTCACTGGGCAGTGGCAGCCCGCCCCCGCGCGGTGCGGCCTAGTGGCCGAAGAGAGCCCTGTCAAGGGCTTGTACAACGGCTTTGATGAGCTCTGCCAGTCGGCGGAACGCATCGCAGCCAAGGCTGACGCGCAGCTCCAGGCCCTGTGCGAGATGGTGACCGCGCTGGCAGAGGCGAGCAAGGCTCGCGAGCAGGCGGGGCAGGACTGCAAGCAGTAGTCTGCCTGAGCGGAGGGCAGCGCGGGTGCGGGTGGTGCGCAAGTGTGGCCAGGGGTGTGGTGCGCCCTGGCGATGGACTGCCAGACTGGGCCGACAGGGCGAGACGTCGAGGCCCCCACGGCTGGCAGTTGCGTTGGGCCAGGAGGAGCTGGAGTTGGGCGAGCAGGTGGGGCGCGTTTTGCTGCAGCTCAAGCGGGCTGTGCTGTCTTCAGGGCTTTCTGTTGCGGCTGTTGCTATGGCAGAGACTGAGGAGTCTCAGTCTTCCTTTCTCTTTTCTTTGTCCAATTTCTTTCTTTTCTCTTGTCTTTCCCAGGACAAGGAATTTAAGAGCTCAGGCAAAGGATAATCATGGAGTTGGGGGGCAATGGGGCCTGATAGGTTAACTATTCGAAGCCTGGACAAGTCTGAGGGGGATTCAAGTGAACCCAGTAGACAGGAGAGCTTAGTTCAGTGAACTGACATCAATTGACCTTTAGATGACTCTAAGAATGCGACCCCTGCAGAAATTTAGGTGAGGTTGTGAACAGTTGAGCCATTGGAGATAAGTGCTTGGTTTTGTTGTCTCCTGACCGTGGCTTATGAAAGTGCAATGAACTTTGCCAGACCAAAGAGATTAAACTGCAAACAACAGTGTCGCGTATGCTGGTCGCAGACCTTAGGCAGCTGGGAATGTCTAGGGAAGGGTTTTTAGACACTCTTCCTAATAGCCGCTGTGGTGTTACGTTGTCAACAGTCGTCAGCAGGGTCCTACACTTTGTGAAATATTCAGCTTTGCAATGTGCAGTGAGCGTGCAGTCAATATGTTTGTGCAAAAGACTCTTGTTAGAATTCCCGGCATGCGTTGGGGAGGAATCTTTTGGCTTGGATTGCCAGTTGACTGCTACCACAAGTCTCTCCTGTCGGAGGCCGATTGGAACACCTCTCCATCGTTAAGCTATAAATCGGGCTGTCGCTGCCATCCCCGTTCCTCAGCTCCTGTTGTATAAAGCCCAGCCTGTTTTGTGACTCATGATCCTTCCTCTCAAGTACCCTCTCCCCCTTCTTCCCAGCCCTAATCTGCATCTCAACGTTATCTCATCCTCAACACCCCCTACTCCCTTACCCCTCCCCTGTTCAGACATCAAGACCCCAACCTAGGCTCCGAACTCAGCTTCTCCCTTTCCCACTCCTCGGGGGTGAGGCACCTCGCGCTCCAGGCGTGGATTTGTGCAATCTCGTCTTTCAGGGCGGCATTCACGAGGCGGTGACGGCGGAGAGAGGGTTTGCCGGCGAACTCGGTTGAGACGATGACGGCTGTGAAGGCTTGGCCACAACCTCCTTGTTCAGGGAGCATTTGTTAGATTCTGTTTCTACGGCGTCGTTGGCCGAACTTTTGGGAGCGTATACACGTGTAGCGTCGG
>JAAFKN010000345.1:0-14661 GCA_011800035.1 Thermochaetoides dissita | reverse complement strand
GTGCGAGGGGTGCGAGGGATGGGTGCTGTTGATGGGCGTGAAGGACATGGACGTGGAGCGCGGCGTCTTGGCGTGGTCGGCGTGCATGCTGTCTGGGCCGACCGACGATGCAGGCTCGACGGTGCTCGCGCGCGACGAGCTGTGCTTGTCCTCGTCGACGGCCAGGATCTCGCCGTTGTTGACTACCTTGAAGGCCTGCTGCCTCCATTCCTCGAGCCCGCCGCCGCCCATGCGCACGCTGAACTTAGTCTCGCCCGAATTGCTAGCTGGCGGTCGCTTGCCCTTGTACCGCTCGTAGTCCTGCTTGACCATCTCATAAAAGCACATCATCTCGCGGAAGTAGATGACGTAAGTCTCGGCCATCTTGAGGTAGGTGGCCATATGACTCAGCATCTTGTACATGAGTCCGGTCGGGCCGTCCTTCATCACGTCCAGGTCGCCGACGACATCCTTTGGGAGCATATGCTCCTTGGTGTCCATGTGTGGGAAGTGGACGGCGTAGATGCCGACAAATGCTGCGGTCCAGACGGCGAACAGGACCAGCGACGACATGGGCAGCTTCTCTCGGCAAATCTCAGTGAGGTCGACAATCACTTTGGCAGCGTCGAAGATATGCTCGGCACTGGTCTCCCAGAATCCAGAAGGCTCCTGCCCTGCCGGGAACGTGGGCTCGTCGAGCGGGCCGATAGGTCTGTCGCAGAGAATCGGGATGAAAGGGATGTACTCGCGATGGAGCATGATGCGGCATATGCTGCCGAGCATGTGCAACGAGACATAGACGCTGCTTGCTTGGTGATTTTCGTGCTTGTAATAGTTGCTCTCCGACCATCGGAAATGCTCCGGCAGGTCCTCATAGAAGGCCTCAAGCTTCGCCCTCAGCTGGTAGAAGGTCGAGTCGGGGGACCATGGCGGATGCTCTTCCGTGAAGCGACCGCCAGCAAAACTCCACTTCGAGATCTCGCCCCAGAGATCAACGAGCCGGACGAAGCGGCCCAGCACGCTGTCGCTGATCTTGCGGTTGTCATCCGGTTTCTGGCCCGGCAACGGCTTCAAGAAGCCAGTGTAGACTTCTTCAGAAAGGTCGAAAGAGACTTCGGAGCAGGGCAGCTGGATCTGCAGGTCCTCCGAACGGATAGTCGAGACGCGATCCTTGCCACAACCCAGCAGACGGTCCAAGATCAGACAGCTGAACATGGTCCGTCTTCTAATCTCCTTGGCGATGATCCTCTGGCCCGGGGGTATTGAGTCTAGAGATGTCTGTTGCCGCTTGTGGAAAATGACCCTGCTGGGCTCCCGGTCACCATCACCCAGGCCCAGGGCCTGAGCCATGCGGATGGCAACGCCCACATACATCCAGGCAGCCATCCCGCCGACTCGGGGCCGTGCCTGGCTCCACTCATAGAGGCCCAACATCAAGAAAGCCTGGACGCGTTCGACCGAGGCTACCGTCATGCTCATCCGGAGACCACCAAGGGCCTTGGTGAGGATGTCGGCATAATACTCTGACGCGCTGGCAGCATCGCTCGCGGGCCCGGATGAGCGGGTCTTTTGCACGGGCGAGACAAGTTCGCTGTTCCTGCGCGCTGTGATGTAGGAGACCAGCGTGGTATGGAAGCGCGCCGTTAGCGTGAGGATGCCCAGCAGCACGAGGTTGAAGTCAGGGGCTGTGTCGCTGGGCTTGGACCGGAACCTGTTGCCCAACTTCTCCTTGAGGGTCGCAAGGTGGATGAAGGGCAGCTCGGTGGCAAAGTGCAACCGATAGATGTCGAACAGCTGGTTCCAGACTGTCTCGGTAAGGAACTTAGCCGAGAGGACCTCCTCGGCGATAGCAGGACCCGAGAGGGCTTCGCTCGTGCGGACCACGTCTTCGGTGCGGCGTGGGCGTTTACGTTCGGAGCCCTGGTCCAACTTGGGGCCCGTGGCCGGCTCGGACCGCTTAGGGGGTGCCGGAGCGACCTCGGGGTAGGTACACTCCTTGCCATTCCGGATACAGGTCTCGCAAGGGGCATCGCCGCCGGTATTGTTGCACTTGATCTTGGACTTGCGGCAGCGGTGACAGGCGATGCTAGACCTCAACGGGGCACGCTTGATGCCTTTCTTGAACTCTGTGGCAGCGCCTGGACTACTCGGGCTGGCTGCGGCAGCCGCCATCATGGTCGGCTGCTGTCCCCCGGGGGACCTACCGTCATCCTCGCCGGGGGAGGGAGCAGGGGGAGCGGTTAGGCCCTGAGTGCGGACAGCCCCGACCGCGGCGGGGCGTGGCGGGCTACGAGGCAGCGGTTGGCGAATGTTGGGCAAACGCTCGGGCTGGATGGGCTGGATGGGCTGGACGGGCTGAGGCGGTTGCTGGGGATGATGGACAGAGGTATGTTGCTGCTCGGGCACCGTCGCGGGCTCGATGGGCACATCGGGCGCCGCGGGGGCAAAGGCGTCGTGGAACTTGCGCTTTGGATGCAGCTGTTGTTGATGCTGGTGCTGGTGCTGAGCGGAGGTGGGTGTCGGGGAAGCCGCATCGGAGTCGGGCGGCTCGGGAGGGGAGAGGATAGACTGGATGCGCAGTTGGGAAGCAATCGTGACGGCGGGTTGGGTCGCGCGAGGGACCCGCTAAAGGCAAACAACGAAAAAGGACGCGAGTGGGAGAAACGGGGCCTTCCCTGGCTACACTGCACAGTGCAACAGGCGGCTGCAAAGGCCGCTCGGCGGGTAGCGATGCGGGCACGGGAAGGGAGGGCCGAGACTCGATGTTCGGTCGGCGTGAGCTCGGGGCGGACCGCTAGTGGCCGGTGCGAGCTAAATACGCAGGAGAAACGAGGCGACGGTGTCGACGAGGTTTCTCAAACTGCTCAGGTTGCTCAGGCTGCTCAACTCGGGAACGTGAGAGGGCAAGCAAGCGGGGTCAGGGTCAAGGGCCACACGGTCGTGTAGCGCGAGTTGTTTGAGCCGTTTGCGCAAGCGACAAAAGGCGTGATTTCAAGGGCTGCGGGCAACGCGATAACAGACAACAGCAGCAGCAGCCTGAAACTGAACGATGAGGTCGCAAGCACAGGCGGCTTGTGCAGCGTGTTACAGCATCAACCAGCGGAGCAAGTAGCCGTCGAGGGCGGCAAGCTGGACGAGTGAGTGGGCGCGAGGAGAAACTTCGTGCCTCTTGCGCCTCCTGGCGTTCAGTAATCCGTGGTCCCGTCTAGTCCTGTCCTCCTTGTCTTTCTTTCCCACTTCCTGGCCTCCTACGCGGAGAAAGCCAATATCACGGAGGGAGTAAAGTTTGCTTGTTGCTTGTTGATCGACTCGAGTCGGCTGTGGTTGGCGCGCAAAGCAGACGTAGGCGCGGGCGACACGGGATCGCGACGGTTTGTGGGAGAGAAATGTGCTCGGGGGAATGGAGAGCTTCTGTCGGACTCGAATCTCGACTGCACTGGACGGCTGAGCTAGAGCCGGAGCCGGAGCCGAAGTTGGAGCTAGACCGGCGTTTAACAGAGGCAGAGGTAGATAGGTAGGCGGGTATGGGCTGCAGATGCAGTGTCTGGCAGCAGCAGCAGCAGCAGCAGCAGCAGCAGCAGCAGCTAGCGGTTAGCAGCTAACGGGCCCGTCCAGCAGCGACAGCACCAGCGAGTAGCAGGTCAGGTACTGGAGCACAAAGCTCAGACTCGCGAGTCAGAGCCCGTGATGCAGCGACGGGAGATGCACACACAAGCTGCAACAATCTGCAGCGAGCAGCGGGTAGCGAGACGGCGCGAGGGCGAATGGTATGCGGAAGGATGGGGATGGAGGCCGGGCTGGAGCAAACAGCTACACAGCTGTGGGACCCTAGTGTCTCTGTCCTCTTCTGCTTGGAGCTGTAGGATAGGACTGGTACTGCTTGAAAGATTGAGCGTCGCAAGCAGAACAGAACCTGGAAGCGGGCAGCACGCTGGAGTGGCTTGACTTGACTTGGCTGGAGCAGCGCGTGCTGTGTGCTGTGGCCGTGTGGACGAGTGGACGTGTGAACGGAAAACGGAAACACGGGATGCACACAGCAATTATGCGTCGGTAGCGTCAGTAGTGTCGGCAACGTCGGCAGGCCTGGCAGAGGTGAAGCACGCCGGGACCTGGTGATCAGTGGGTTGCTGGGGTTGAAGTGGAAGAGGAGACGCTGAGAAGCGTGGCCGTCGCAGCAAAACGATCCGAGGGATCCTGGTGTTTTTGACTAGAGGTATGTTGAGTGCTGAGTGAGTGAGTGTAAGTAGCGGGCGCGGGCTCGGGCTCGGTGCTGGTGTGTTGTTTGATATGTTCCGTAGCCCGCAGCGCAGCGTTCACTTGCACGCGATCCCTGCAATTTGCGCTGAACTGAATTGAACTGAACTGAACTGAACTGAACTGAACGGGACCAGAGTGAGCTTTGGTGCTCGGAGCAGCGCCGACAAGCGATGGATATGATGAATGACGGCAGGCAGGCTGGTGAGTTGGAACAAGCTGCGGTGCGATGCGATGCGACTGGGATTGGATGGATGTACGGGAGTGGAGGGCTACGGGCTACCTTAACCTCTGCTGCTTCTCGATAATCTGATTGATGAATGAAACGGAGGAGCGCGTGGGCTTGGGCTGGGTGGGAGCGCCCAAGATGAGAGGGGGCCTCATCAACCGCACTGTGCCCGATCCCCATTGAAAGAAGGCAGGAAGCCGCTGCAAAACCAAAGTGGCCCCTCTGCGCTCTTTTTGCTGAGGAAACCGCTGCTGCTGACTGGCTGATCGAGACTTTCTGACCGACAAACCGCCATTCGACAACTGATGACAGCTGCTTCAGTCGGGCTGCTGGCAGGCATCGCCGGTCGCCCAGTGCGGAGGATGTTGAGGACACTGAGCAGGAGCTCCAGGCAGGCCAAGCCAAACGCCAAGTGCCAAGCTGGCAAGGCCCAGGCAGTGGCTCCTGGGCGCTGGCTCCTGCTCTTTTCCCGGAGTCAAGCTCTGGAAACGGCCCGGCCAGCACCGCAACACCGTTCCTGCCAGTGTGGTCGGGAGCACCTCCACATTGACCCAAGATGGGCCGTCGCCACTGTGATTGTTTCCATCTTTGGGTGTTTGATCACTATCATTTTTCATTTTTTGACATGACAGCTGCGCACAAATGGGAAGGAGCGAGCACAGCGATATTCGATATTCGATATTCGATATCCCTTTCCCCTCTATATCCCTCCCTGCCTCTTGATTACAGATTACATGCTACTTCTACTGAAAGTTATTTTGCGTATTACTCGGGCAGCACGATTCCCTTACCTCACCTCACCAAGCTAGTCGGTGCCAATGCCAAGTTTTAGCCCCATTGGCACAATGCTGCCCTCCTCCCACATCGATCTTGCTGCAGCGGTGGGCTGTGGGCCGTTTTCAGGCGATTTGGCCGACGGCGCCGACGCAGCCATCGGGACGAGAAGAGGACGACTTTCACTGCTCCAGCGGCTTGGCGCCGAGTCGATTCCCGCATTGCCCGCTTGCAGCGCAACGCTCAAGGACCCCGCCCCCGCCAGAAACATCAGCGAACACTGTACAGTCGAGATGAGAGCGGCCTGGGTCGCATGGCATCGCATGGCAGCCTGCCCGGGCATGGCTCTGGATTGACATTCCGCACCTTCCAGCATGCGCATATTCTCCGGGCCCAGACCATCAATGAAACGCGTCAGGGTATGAAGTATGGCATGGAGCATGGCATTCATGGGAACGGCGGGCCTTGAAGGCCATGAGGCATGATGATAAGCGCTGGATGGGTGACCGGGCCCCATCGGCCATAGACACGATGTTTCGCGTCCCCCAGCGAACCAGCGCTCAGGGCACGCCTGTCTTGCTTGGCCTACCATGATGGCCTACCGTGGCCTTTGCGTCCTCGGTGCTGAGAAGAGGATCGGCAGGCCCTGCACCACGTCGTGTTCGACCATCGCATGTGCCGAACTGCCCATCGCTATCCGACTGCTCTACCTGCCCTCTGCTGGGCACAGCGCCAAGTAAGACATCCTAGGCTGCCCGAGCCCGCTTTTCCTGCTCTGAACACGCCATGCTTTCGGTGCTAGCTGGCTGGCCGCCGGATGGAAGTGCTACACGACCTCTCGGCGCCCAGTATCACTCCATCGAACGTTGCCATGGACAAGGCTGGACCCCTTCAACACACCACCTGTGTTGCCCTTCTCGGCCAGCAAGAGGGAGCCAGCCGTCGGGTGGCCCGGGGGACGATATGGGGTCTGGACGGAGGCACAAGCTCCTGCTACCGGACCAAATGTCCCTGGCGAAGGAGTAAAGATATAATAAGAGAGCGCTTTTGGGAGTCCATGCTCGGAATTAGTGCTGCAGAAGCCCATCTGTGTCAGACACCTCGGGTATAAGCTGTAGAATATAGCAGCACATTGCAGCACTTGATGGCTCGGTCTCAGACCAGGCCTGTCTTTCCGCCGGTTCCCCAAGAGCTCTGCCGGCATGCGTCCCTGTTGGGCGATTCGGAATACCACAATCAGATTTCCGGAACGGGTTTGACTTGCTGCAGTAGTGTACATGCTCTTGGGGATGACGGAGTGTCACCTCACCGAGGCCGGGCAGGAGATGATGGTTCAGATGTGTGGGTCGTTGTCTCTTTGTACGACACACAGGTGTGTGACAGAAACCACGGCACGAACAGGCGAGATGTGAGATGCCATATGCGCGCTATGGAGCACGAGATACTTGCGGCCCTACCTACTCCCACATCGAAGGACTACCACAAACCTACCGGCAGGCTATAATGGTAGCAACCTTCACTGCGTGCTGTGACATATGTGGTGTGTCGGGCGTGGTAGCTAGCTAAGCAGATGGTTAACCATTAACGGTACGTGGTGTGCCGGCACCTGCGGGAATGGCCCGCCGCAAAGAAAGCGAAGCCGACTCGGGATCGTCTGCAGCCACTCGGCCGCAGTGACCGCTCTGATTCGACCCAGCTAGAACACTTGTCTCCCGATGTCGCCGTGACGCAGAGCTCCCCAACGTTTCTGCGCTCTCGTGCCAGCCACCACCGAGCGATCGCGGCCTTTTCGATGGCCATGTCCAACTTTTTTCTGCACGGCTGTCACGGCGCAATCGCACCACGACACGGCC
Source organism: Thermochaetoides dissita (assembly GCA_011800035.1). Classification (NCBI taxonomy): domain Eukaryota; kingdom Fungi; phylum Ascomycota; class Sordariomycetes; order Sordariales; family Chaetomiaceae; genus Thermochaetoides; species Thermochaetoides dissita. The sequence goes on along the minus strand of JAAFKN010000345.1, from coordinate 7,572 downwards.
AGGACAGGACCAGGACCTTGAAGTAGATGCGCACCCCGTTTTGCAATCCGCAACCCACCCAGGCTGCGGGAATTGCCTCAACTTGGAGGATTTCGGCACGCGAGCTCCGGATCGATTGTGGAAGGTCTGGTGGGGCTTCTCGGGAGGGCATGAAACAGCGATCTCGCTCGGTACGGCACGGCCTGCCGGGGTACCCAGCGTGCACACATCTGTTTAGGAAAATGAGGATGACGAGACCAGTGGCCACAATCAGAAAATTGCTGGCACACCGCATCTCAGATTTTCTCCCGACTAGAGAAGAGCATAAAGGAAAGGTTTGGGCCAAGCCAGGCCGCCGTTTTAACGGATTTTTTGTGCCAAAAAATTCGAAAATGCTCGGCGGTGTCACGAGATGATGGGCTTTTTATCCCGAGGAAGCCCCTCTGCCAAGACCGGCCTCGAGCCCCAAGCAAGCAAGCACAAGCCACAATGCTCTCCCGCCGTTGTGATGTGAGGTGAGTGAAATGAGGATGAGCAAGAGAGAGGAGGCACAGTGCTGCCCGACTCGCTGGCATGCTGCCATGATGGCGAACTGCCCGCCACATCGCAATCGCAATGGTGATCGTGATTTTGCAGTGCCGTTCGTGGGCGTCGAGACGACAGCATGAGCGGCAACGCAGGGCTACCGAACTGGCAGCGGGCTGCTGAACCGCTCCCCAGATCCTCACCTTCTCCAGGAACCTGGGGGAGATCCCTGAAACCATCGCTGCACAGCCACGTGCTGGTGGGGGCCAGAAACGGTCACGGCTGGATGGTTTCGGTCGGTCGGTCGGCTTTTATGAAATTGACTCTTTGGGGATGATGACGACGCAAGGCATGTTTTGCGTAAGCTATATGGGGATTGCCATGCACTGGAGGCAAGTAACCTAGGTGAGGAAGGAGGCAAGTCATGCTGTGCTGCTTGCTATCCCTTGCTATCCCTTCTCCAGCGGCACGGTCGGCCAGCCAGCCATCGGCATGCACGCAGGTCTCTATGTAATGTGACTGTATGCGTGCCACCAGCAGCAGCAGCAGCAGCAGCAAGAGCATCAGCGAACGTCGTAGCCGCAGGCCATCTGAGTTGAGCCCTGATCTCGACGGTCGCCTAAACGGCCGGCCACGTGCGGCTGCGGCTCCAAGCTCAGCTTGGCTTCAGCTTCACCTGGCAGCTTCAGCCTGCTTGGTGCCTGGCTGCTCCTGGATTCCACCTTGGGATCGATGCCGGAGAGCCGGGAGGTTGTTGTCGTCCCACGCTGCTCTGTCCTGACTGTGGAACACACACACCGAGCCAGGTAAAGACAGCCAGACCTAGGATGGCCATCGCAAAGGTTCCCTGGGTGTTCCCACTCCCAAGCACGCCAATGTCCAGGACTCCAAAAGAGAAAAGAGCCAAGAGTGTGGCGGATGCGTGCCCATGCTGCGGCACGCCCAATGACGTCGCGGGGTTCGAGAGGCCTCGCGGCTGCTCCACACAGATGTCGACTTTAAGCGCCTTTGCTTGCCGCGGGGTGCACTCCTAGAGAGGGGGGTTGGTTGATTGGTTGTCGAGAACTTGGAATGCTGGCTGCTTGATTGACTTGCAGTGCAGCAATTCAGTGCTTCTATTTTCAACTTTGCCTTTGCTTTGCTTGGGACCGACGCAGGACGCAGAAGCAACCCCGCCTTGGGTTTGAGCCTTTCTTTGGACCGGCCTTGTTGACGAAATTGCCTGTTTGAGGTCACAATCACCCATTGTGCTGTTGTTTCCTGCGGCCTTTACGCCTGCTGGGAAGAAGTAGCTGATTTTGGCATCGGCAACGTCGATTTGCGGTACTGCTTTTTACATATTAACATTTCAATCACATTGGGTCAATCGCTGAGAAATTCCCAATCTTACTCCCTCTCAGCATCTCTCACTGCGATCAGTGCCTAACCTTGGGGAGGGCGGCCTACCTTTGCGCTTACCTGGTAGCTAAAACCAGATACCCGACCTCGCATCGCCACATTGGCTGCCGTCCCAGCGCCAGCGTCTCAGCTTTAAGGGGCAGCCGTTTCAGCGCGCCCAGCACTCCTTCTCCTCCGGAAGTCGAGAAAAGGACGAAAAAGAATCAGAGAATCGGCCATGGCGTCGAGTCATAATGTGGGTGGTTTCCTGCTGACCAGCAATGGATACGTAGAGGCGATGTCCACTAACACCGCGACACCAGGATCCCAAGCTCCTCTACGCCATCGATGGCGTCAAAGCCTACCACATCGCCCACGGGCGCGAGGAGTCCCTCACGCCCGCAGGACCCCAAACTCTCTCCCTCTTAATGGTCCCAACGACCTCCGTCTTCGCCGACCCCGCCATCGACCCAGATCAGGACGTTGTCGCGGAACAAGACTTCTACCTGCACCTGCACCTCCCCCCAGAGTTGGACCTGCCGCTGCCAGCGACAACCCAGATCTACCACCAGCCGCCGACAAGCTACTTGATCCCGCGATGGGACCTGGGCCCAAACAACGGAGCGTTTACACGCATCGAGTTTCCCCCCCTGAACAGTCGGCCGGGAGTCCAGGAGGACGTGGATACGTTTGAGACGATCCTCGCGCAGTGTACGGCGTTCCTGGAGAGGGCACCGCCGCCGAAGCTGAAGAAGGAGGAGCCGCCGAATTGGTGGGAAGTGGATGAGCAGAGTGGGAGCTCGGCGGCTGCGAAGGCAGCGTATGCGGCTGGCGAGCAGCTGCCGCCGTATAATCCCGCTGATTTTAAGCCAGGCGAGGGGTATGTTCGGGGGAGTCAGTCCGGGGGTGTGCCCGGGCAGATTGTGCTCGTTGATGAGGAGGATGGGAGCGTCATTGGGGAGCTGGGCGATGGGTTCCAGGTTGTGGAGGATAGCAAGTTGAAGCCGGGATCAAAGGGTATGTCTGCTTTCGGATGTACAGCTGTTGTTGCGCTCGAGTACTTTTACTGACTGTCTCCAGACCCCGTCGAAATCACCCTCCCAACCGACGGCAGCAACAAGATCAGCATCGCACCCATATCCCCCGAGCTCTTCGAAGCCGAGCTGCACCCGGCCTACAAGAAATCCAAGCTCGTCTCCAACGCTTACGCCGCATCGCGTCTGATCATCGCGGGCGCAGAAATGGTCGGCAAGATTTTGCAGGCCGAGGCCGAGAATTACACGCGCAAGCACGCTCCGGCCGCAAAGCCCATCACCTTCAAGCCAACCACTCGTGAGCACATCCGCCGCATCAGCGCCTTCACCGGCTCCGCCGCCAGCCTGTCGGCCAAGACAGTCGGGCAGATCACCAGGGCTGCGCAGAACTTTGGCGCTACGCTGGGCGGGCATCCTAAGGGTAAGAATGGCGAGCCTAGTAAGAAGGGATATGGTCCGGATGGGAAGCCGCTGCCTACTTATAAGCCGGGGTTGTTGAACAAGTCGTTTATGGCGTTCTCCACTGTTATGGATGGCGTAGAGCAGGCGGGTAGGACATTGCTTGCGAGCACATCGGAGGCGGCGACCACGGTGGTTGCGCATAAGTATGGACCTGAGGCTGGGGAGGTGACGAGCAGCTTGAGTGGTGGGATCAAGAATGTCGGGTTGGTGTATATTGATGTGACGGGTGTCTCGAGACGGGCGATTATCAAGAGCGTGGCGAAGGGGATGGTCATTGGGCGTACGTCCAAGGGGGAGAGTGTCATTGTTGGAGGGGGAGATGGCAGTGTTGTTATTGCGGGGAAGGGGAAGGGCAAGGAGGTTGGGAAGGCCATGAATGGACGGTATAAGTAATGGGTATGTGAGTGAGACAATGGGAAGATTGATACCTAGAGAAGGAGAATCTCTGGGTTTCTTTTTGAGCTATGTTTCCTAGGACGGCGTTATTGTGTTTATTTGGGAACAATATTCATATTGGAATACAGGGAATTTATAATAACAGCCGCTGCAAGCGGTATTCTCACCTTACTGGTCAGTTTCTCTTGAGTGTTGTGAGTGAGAGAAGCTGTGCTTGATTCCACTGTAACTTCTGAAGACCCTTGGGTGAGTGCTTACCTAATCATTTTGGCCGAAATTTCGTGCCGCCAAAGCCGCAACGCGTGCATCGCGCCTCCACTGTTGCAGCTCGACCGCGCATCCCAAGCCTTGTCGGCGTCAACCTTGCATCCATTGCACCGCACTCATACCCGTGATAGCATCGAACCTGCGGTACCTGTCACGGTCCGGTCATATCTACTAACCAAAGAACAGAAAGGCCCACCAAACACAAAGACACCACAACAACTCGTAATATCCATCTTAACGAACCCTCCGCGCCAGCCCATCCATCCACTGCCCCGCGCGCGTCGCAATGTCGGGCCAGTCAGGCAAGTGGCGCGAGGACCAGGTCCTCGTCATCTGCCCCGGCAGCCAGACGACGCTGGCCCAGCTGGGGTGCAATGAGCTGACACCGCCAGCCCGCCGCTTCCCGACACGCATGTTCCACGACCCAGAGGACCCCAGCAAGTGGCGGCCATATCACACTTACAAGCGGAAGAAAGAGGGGGCTACTGGTGAAGGGGAGGGCGAGGATGAGTGGGAGTGGGTTGAGGATGTGGATTCGACTGAGGGCGCTGTGTATCCTATCCAGGGTGAGTCTCGACAAGACGGTTGGGATGGGGGATGGGGGCGGTAGGGGACAGAACTGGAGCTGACGATATGTGTAGCTGGTCGAATTGTCCAGATGGATGCTTTCCTTGCCCTCCTGGAGCACGTACACTCGCAGATGACGACAACATACCACAACACGCCGATCCTGCTGATGGCCTCGCCGCAATGGACGCGCCCCGACCACGAGGCCATCGCGCGCTACATCTTCGAGAAGACCAAGACGCCGGCCTTATGCCTGATCCACAGCGGCCTTGCTACGCAGTATGGCCTAAAATGGCCCAACATGACTGTCGTAGACATCGGCTACGAGAAAGTCGACGTGACATGCATCTACGACGGGCGTATCGTCTCGCAAAAGAATGTTGGCCCCCGGCCTGGCGTCGGCGGCCCCGAAGAGACCGACATCAGCGGCGGCGAGGTGTTCACGCGCAGCCTGCTCAAGCTGCTTGAGTCCAAGGGCTTCAACTACGACATGGCCGAGCAGCTCAAGCGCAGCAACATCTGCGAGGTGCTGCCGTACGCGCCGGACCACCCTGATTTGATGGAGATTCCGCCGGAGATCGATCCCACCGCGCCCAACGCGCCGCAGATTGTTGAGCCGGGTGATGATGTCGACACAGGCGCTGACGCCAAGGAGGTCGAGGATGGTGTGCTGGATGTCGCGAACATTGTTGCCAGCGGCCAGACCAGAGAGTTCCTTGCCAAGAAGGAGCGCGAGAAGGCAGAACGCGAGGCGGCGAAGAAGAAGAAGGGCAAGGATAAGGAGGCTGGTAGTGGTGATGCCCCGCCGAAGCCGGTTAAGCTGCCGAACTCGAAGCGGTACAAGAATATCTTCCATTACGAGGAGCTTGTTACCGAGGAAGTGCCTGTGCAGCCGCCGCAGCCACCGGCGACGGATAGCAACGGCGATGTGGCCATGACGGATGCTGCGCCGGCTGAGAATAAGGAGGGGGAGCAGGCTAGCAAGCCAGAAGGCGAGCAGCCTAAGGCTGAGGGCGAGCAACCCAAGACGGAGGGTGAACAGCCCAAGACTGCTGAGGAGAGCTCAGAAGCTAAGCCGGAGACTGCTGACTCCGAGAAGAAGCCTGAAGAGCAGCAACAACAGTCATCAGAGCAAAAGGACGGCCAGACAGAGTCAGAGCAAAAAGACCAGGCCCAACCGCAGGCAGACCAACAAGAAGCCAACGGCGTCCCCCAACAAACGGAGCGCATCACCCGTCGCGTACGCCGGGACATCGAAGTCGGCCCGGAACGCTTCCAATTCGCCTCGCGCCGCGAAATCGACCGCATCGCGACCGCCATCTACCGCGCGATCCAATCCATCGACGACATCTACATGCGCCCTGCGCTCTGGGAAAACATCGTCTTTGTCGGCAACGGCGCGCGTATCCGTGGCCTGAAAGACAACATCATCCAGACGCTCACCCACCGGTACCTCATCTCGCCGTCGTCGGCATCCATGTTTGTGGGCGACCTGCCGTCTAATATCGGCACGCCCTCGGGCACCGGGTCCCAGACGCCGAATAGCGCGGTTGGCGCCGGCGGCCCGCCGCATCAGTTGCCTGGGGCCGGGACCGGAAGCGGAGTGAATCCGTTGCTGCAAGCTGCAACGACGGCCGCGGCCGCTCAATCCAACCTCACCGTGCCAGGACAGACACCCAGTGGAGACGCGAATAACGCTGGAGGTGGCACAAGCCAGTCCTTCCACAGCCAGACGCCGACCGTGATCAAGACGGCGCAGCTGCCGACGTATTTGAGCGAGTGGAGCAAGCATGGGTTTGAGGAGGCCATGTTTTTGGGGTCGTTGGTGGCGGCCAGACTAGCGTTCTGCATACATAATTTGGATGCGCAGGGGTTGGAGGCGCAGAGGGGAATGAGCTTGACGAGGGTGGATTATAAGTAAGCAAGCTTTACCCCTTTTCCCTTGTTCTGCAGTGATCGAGAAGCACAGGCTAACGTGTTTACAGTGAGCTTGGCCCGAAGGGGATCAGAAGCCATTCGATGCTGGCGTGAGGGGTGGTGGATAGGTAGTTGGAGATATTTGGGCTTCCTGTTTGCTTTAATAAGGACTTGGAGTTTGGAGGACGGAGCAAAATGGACATGATTTGGTTGTTGAGCCTGGGCAGGTCTTTATGTACCTAGGTAGGTACCGTGAATATGTACAGGTGTTGGTATAATTGAGGCTTGGATGAGCTGATTACCTCTGCGTTTGTCTGGTTTTGTGGTTTCAGAGGCAACACATCTATGCCAGGGTTAGGGTATGCTGACAGATGGTTGCAACATCAGTGAGTCCATCGTAATATTTCGCAAATGGTATGGGGAGTCCACGAGCTAGTCAAAGAGTGAGTCATAGATCTGTCTAAACCTCCGCTAACAGCTCATTTTTGCCGCTCTAACCCCCGGCCTTCGACCACCCGCACCCTGAGCCCCAAAGTCGAGCCCGGTCTCATCAAAGCCATCATCGCCATGACCACGCATCAGCTCATCTCTTCTGGATCTGCGTTTGAGGCCCAGATAGGGTATTCTCGGGCTGTGGTATCTGGGGAATGGGTATTCGTCTCAGGGTGCACCGGGTAAGCGACAAGCCACGTCTCCTCTAGCCCCATGGCCCGGATGAGGGCAGTCTGAGATGTATATGAGATGTATGGAAGAGCTAGAGTCCTCTAATCGCGAGCCCAACCGCAGCTACGACTACAAGACAAGCACCATCTCTCCCGATGTGGCAGAGCAAGCAGAGCAGGCCATGAGCAACATCTCTCAGGCATTGGCTGAGGCCGGCTGCACTGTGGCAGACGTTGTGAGGGTGCGATACATCCTGCCTGATAGGGCTGACTTTCCCAAGACTTGGTGAGTACAGCCTGTTTGTGTGATCAGTTCAGCCCTGTTACTCGAGGTCGTGTTTGGGTCGCGGATGGCTGGTGGGTGCACGTCGGGGCATGGTATTAGT
>JAAFKN010000344.1:0-14728 GCA_011800035.1 Thermochaetoides dissita | reverse complement strand
ACAGGCCGTTCGCCTTCAGGCGTATTATTTTTCGCGTTTTCTGTCCGCCTGCAGTCGGTCGCTACGCATCGAGCTTCGCGCGGCGACAGCAAACGACCACACGCTTTCTGTCACCAATTGATGCGACTTGCCGTCTCGGCAACATGTCGACTCCACGTAAGTTGTTTAGAAATCGTACGAAGTCGTTAGTTTGATCTGATGTGCTGACCGTCGGGGCGTGTCACAGTAACCGAAGACGAGCGGGAGCGCTATACGCGCATCATCGATGATCTCCTCCACAAGGCCGACCTGGAGACTGTTACGCGTAAGAAGATCCGCCAGGGACTGGAGGAGGCCATTGGCAAGGACTTGAGCGATCAGAAGGCATGCCGACTTCATCTTCACCCCCCTGAAATGCCATTCTTTCCCGTGTGCTAACCGACCCTGAAGAATGCCATCAAAGAGCTGATCGAGGCCCGCTTCGACGCCATCTCGGGTGTCCAACAGCAGCCGACGCCGGAGGAGGCCAACGGTGCAGGCTCGCCCGAGTCGGCTTCGGCGAACGGTGACGGCGAGCCGGCCGCCAAGAAGCGGAAGCGCGAGACTTCGTCCATCGAGGACGCCGACGCCCGCCTTGCCGCAGAGCTGCAGGCGCAGGAAAACAGCCTGGCGCGCCAGCGCGTCACCCGTGGTGCTAACAAGGCTAAGAGCAAGGCTGCCAATAGCAAGGCCGCTGACAAGGGCAAGAAGGGCAAGGCGAAGAAGAGCGCCAAGCGCGTGCGGGACGAGGACGATAGTGAAGCTGGTTCCGGCGGCGATGGCGAGAAGGCCAAGCGGAAGGCTGGTGGCGGCTTCCAGAAGCCGTTTAACCTGAGCTATCCTTTGCAGGAGCTTACTGGCGAGACTCAGGTAAGCGCTTGTCAAGTGAAAAGTCGAAGTTATGTTTTGTGTTAACAGTTTGATCAGCTCTCTCGTCCTCAGGTGGTCAAGAAGCTCTGGGACTACATCAAGGAGAAGGACCTTCAGGATCCCAACGACAAGCGTCAGATCATCTGCGACTCCAAACTCCAGGCTATCTTCAAGCAGGAGAAGATTAACATGTTCTCCATGAACAAGCTGCTGGGGAACCAGCTGTACCCGATCGACGAGTAAAAGAGGTGGAAGAAGCATTCACTTGCATTAATGGATCGACAATGGCGGGAACGAAGGTTATCTTTTCTTTTGTGACACGACTGACTCGGTAGTGGGCGTGAAGGCGTCTGGGCACTCTTGACTTTGGGTCAGGGATTGCTTTATCATACTGGGGATTGAGCCGCCCCTTTCTCAGTTTCCCTTTTTCTTTTTTTTTTTTCTATATCATTTTGGCTGGTCGGTCGGCTGATATGGCAGGCGTCTCTGGTTACCTCGAGTCCATTTTTCCTTACTGAGCCGATCGTCTCTCTCGAGCGAATGATGGTTTTATCACGAGTCCGTCTGTTCGTGCGTCCTCGTCGTTGCTGCTCGTTTCGTTCTTTGTGACAGTCAGTTCCCACATTTCTGGACACGTTTCTCCGCGCTTGAACAGTTTGTCAATAGTTCTGGTTACGCTTGCTATGTCAAGAGCTGCCTTTGCATTGCACGGGTCCCATTATATGCCTTTCCGCGGACGGCAGTTTCTTGACGCTATGGATTCCGGCCCCAGGCTTTCGGAATAACCACCACAACCCCATACAACATTGGACATATAAATGGATGTCTGTCTACAGCAAGTTTCCTTGTTTTTTCTTTTCCTTTTCGTCCTTAAAATTCATTCGTCTAATGTTTTGTTTTGTCATTGGATTAAGATGGACGTGCGAACTGGGGTCTGAATGGGATGGTATCATGTGCTTCTGACGAAGCGATAGGGAGGGATGGACAAGAGGGCACGTTATCGTCAAGGGCCTATGATAGGAACATTATGAATACTCAGTACTCAGGCATTACTCTTGGAACAAAATACTCACTTCCCCTATAGCTCATAACCTTGCCACTGACCTAGCCTCTTGGTGTCCGCCTAATAGGCTGAGCTGTTGCATATTTCTCACCTCTCAATCGAAACATCTGAGGGCACCTACGGCTGTGCTGCTACCAAGGATCAGAGTCATCTTACCTGGCCGCAGAGCCTCATTATTTCTCTCCGTTGGTGCCCCTGATCGAGGCGCGCTACATCATCGGGAATGACACATGCGGCGTGCGCTGGTTGTGACCCTGGCTGATCCCAGCCTGCCAGGGGATAGCCAATCAGCATGCGAGCTACACGCAGACCTGCCAGTCTTGGCAGCTGGCAGCTGCAGTCAAAAGTGTCCAGAACTCCCAGCAGCAGCAGCCCCACCTTAAACTTCAACATCAAGCTCGAGCAGAACCTTGAAATCTTTCATCAGCACCCGACGCCTGCCCGACATCTCCCTCACCAACACAAAACAGGTTTCGCACAGCCCATAGCGATACAAAAAGACTTGATTAATTGGCAGAGTTTTGAGTTGCTTTTAGCGGCTTACGAATCGCCAATTGCTCGACTTTCCTCCACCTTCGTCGCAATCTCGACCCTCAACCCTCAAAACCCCTCGACAACTCAGCCAAACTCAGACCATGGCTTCCACAGACGCATCCCCGCCAACCGACGGCGAGGATAGAAATCAGCCCCCTTCAGGACCCCGCGGCGACGGCAGATCAAGGGGGAGAGGAGGTAGAGGAGGAGGAGGACGGGCCCGCGGTCGCGGAGACATCGGTCGCAAAGGGCGTGGAAGAGGACAACAACAAACAGCGCCTCCAGAGCAGGCAAATGACACAAAGCCCGCGCAAAGCTTCAAGGCTCAGCCTGCTACTGACGACGCTGCCGGCGGTGGCGATGGCGAGGTCTGCTTCATCTGTACCAATCCGATCAGCCACTATTCCATCCCCCCTTGCAACCACATTACCTGCCACATCTGCGCCCTACGCTTGCGCGCCCTCTACAAGAACAAGGACTGCCCTCACTGCCGGGTGGGTATCTCCTGATTGGAACGACATCCCGTGGTGGGATCTGAATTTGGTGCAGTGCGCGCTGACTGAGTAACAGACTTCTTCTCCCTTTGTCATCTTCACCGACGACATCACCAAGCGCTTCGACCAGTATGCCGACTCCGAGATTACGAGCACTGACCAGAACATCGGTATCAAATATGTCGGCGAGGACATTGTCGGCGACACCGTGCTGTTGTTACGCTACAACTGCCCAGACCCCAGCTGCGACTTTGCCGGCCTGGGCTGGCCCGATTTGCACCGCCATGTACAGACTGTTCATCGCAAGAAGATGTGCGACATTTGTATCCGGCATAAGAAGGTCTTTACGCATGAGCATGAGCTGTTCACTAGTGATGAGCTGAAAGCCCATATGCGGTACTCTGATCGTCGCCCGGGTGCTGCCGACCAAACCGGTTTCCGAGGGCATCCTCTCTGCGAGTTTTGCGGCGTTCGTTATTACGACATTGATAAGCTCTGGGAGCACTGCCGCGATAAGCACGAGCGGTGTTTCCTGTGTGATCGCCGCGACTCACGCCAGCCTCACTACTTCCCCGACTACGACCGGCTGGAGGAGCACTTTAGCAAGGAGCACTACTTATGCCCATATCAGGAATGCCTCGAGAAAAAGTTTGTAGTGTTTGAGACCCAGATGGATCTCCAGGCGCATAAACTGAGTGAGCATGGCGAGTCTTCAAGGGGAAGGGAAGCTCGGATCGTAGATTTGTCGAACTTTACACTTCGTCAACGTTACGAGCAAGAACGGAATGCTGCCAGTCGCACCACGCGTAGGAGAGAACCTGAACCAGCTCCAGAGTCTCTGCCTCTTCACTCGGCTCAACCAACTGCGACCAGGCTTGCCCCTTCCAGACCGCTTCAAGGTCTCCAACCGCAACACCAGGAGGCCCACGATCGGTCCATCATCGACTCCATGGAATCCCTCACCATTTCCGACTTATCCTCCCTTACCCCCGAACAGCGTGCAACCCTCACACGTCACAGCGCCGTTATCGAGCGCGCGTCCAATCTTCTTGGCAACGATTCCTCCAAGATTGCTACCTTCCGTCAGCACATCTCGTCCTATAATCGCGGGTCTATGACGGCCCAGCAACTTCTCGATGCCTTTTTTGCTCTCTTTTCTGAAACCGCGTCCCCTGCGCTCGGCACACTTGTTAGGGAAGTTGCCGATCTGTTTGAGGACAAGCGAAAGGGTGATGCGCTGAACAAGGCATGGAATGACTGGCGCGCAATTAATGAGGATTACCCGTCGTTGCCTGGCTTGGGTGGTATGCAGGCTGGGCCTGGGGGCTCTGGTGCTGGCAATTGGGCAGCGGCTGCTGCTTCTCCATTGAGTGCTGCCGACAACGCAGCTGCTATTGCTGCCGATCTTGGTCGCTCAGCACGTGTGCTGAAGCTGAAAAGTAGCACCCTCAAGGGGACAGCAGCTAGCCCCGGCGCCGGGGCTGCCGCGTCCACTTGGGCTGCTACAGCCTCGTCATCCCGTGCGCCACTTGTTGATTCCCCCGATGCGTTCCCCGCTCTGCCTAGTGCTTCATCTTCCGCTCAGTCCAAGCAAAAACAGCCTTCAAGCTGGGGCGCTGTCGGCAGCAGCGGGAGTGCTGCTGTCTCGGGCAGTACCCCGACGATCACGACGACAACAGCGTCGAAGACGGCCGCAAACGTAGCCAAGAAATCTGCCCCACCATTCTCATCTAGCGAGGCCTTTCCGGCGCTGCCAGCTGCGCCGAAAGTGCAGACAACAGCGTTTGGTTATGGCAGAGGAGCGGTTAGGAGGGACTGGGGTGTATCGAGGGATACAGGGTTTGCATGGGGCGGTGCGAATGGTGGCCAGGAAGCTGGGTCGTCATCTCAGCAGGACCAGCCTGGTCAGGCGGAAGGCGAGCATGCAGCAGAAGGGAAAGGAAAAAAGAAGAAGAAGCAAGTTTTGGCACATTGGGGTTGAGGTTTTGTCTGGTGTTTGGAGACGGGATGCTGCTGGCACGACCATGTTGGAGTTGCAATGTGAGATGAAGATCAGGATCCGCTTCCAATAATGGATCATACAAGGATGCTCAGTGATTAAGGCGTAGCTTGCGCAAATATATCGTCGATTCCAAGGAGATAATTTGCCCAGGATGTTTTAACAGTATCGTTGTCTGCCTGACTATGTTTGTGGAGTCTACTGTGACAGCGTGCTCGAGCCCACCTTCATAAGTTACCAGAACGTTGACACAATTAATGGGAAGAGTGCCAAGTCATTCACCCCGAAACGGGTACCTGGCAGCATCTTGCACCCCAACAACGTCACATCGACAGGCACTATGATAGTCCAAGCTTTTGTCTGGGTGGTCGCTGCGGTTTGAGGAACATCACGCCTGGCTCCCATACCCGCTGACTCCCCATCCACCTGACCTTTGGAAGTCCGAGTTCATCGTGTAAGTACTTCGAATTTATCTCAAGGCATAGACTTGCGAATAATCCAAGTTACTAGCGTTCTAGTCGCCAACTCAGTTATATCGTTTGATCCTGGGTATCTCCATCACAAAGCAAGTTTGAGGAGAAGAAAGCCTTTATTATTATCTGCGGCTACTCTCTCGTTTTACGAGCCGTAAGCCGTTTATAAGTGAAGTAGTTACCAGCCGGACTAAATTAATTTGCTTCTAGGTATGAGGCTCACAGTAGGCGTATAAGCATCAACTAAACGTAGGTAGTGCTTAGCTACTTAGATACTAATAGTTTATGCGTGCCGTTCCGGTCCGTATACCTTAACGTCTCATACCGTATCACGAAACCTAGTCCCACGGTGTGCTCAGCGCCCGCATTAGCTCCTACGTAATTCCCGTTGACCAACTTAAGCGTATCGCAATCGACAAGCTGTCAATTAAATGCATGCTCGAAGTTATTAGACTCTGCCGTTGTGTAAATCTACCCGTGGCTCGAGCTTTGAGCACCACCACTTGCTGTCTTGGCTGACTCTGATAACGAGCGCTGTTCTCGTAGTCGAAAGGCTTAGAAGACTGAGAATGCTCTTATGCGAAGCGAATTGATGGTGTCGAGCTTAAATGGTTCAGGAGCTGTTTTCACAATTGTCTTCGCCGTCGCGGTGTTGGGAAGGTTATCTGATAGGGTCCGGGACTGCCGTCAAAGTATACGATCCAGGCCGATATGCTTAATATTTTAGGCACTAGATGTCTCAGATAATGAGAGCTGTAGTAACGGTGAAGTAACAGGAATCTTTCGACATGAGAAAAGACAAGTTTCCATCGCTTTATAAGTTCCGACTTATTGGCACTACAGGTAGAGGTTCTCCGATGGGTCAATATAAGCCTTCAGTTAAGTTGACACTCTAGTTTCGCGTTACAGTTCTCCTCTTTTGGTGCCTGGCATCCACAAGAGCACAATCCATCCTTTCCACAGAGAGCCTGGCAGAACCCCTTATGAAAACAATGCAGGAAGCACGCTCGTGTCGGTCCATATCCCAAGTGGCCATCTTTCTTACAAGTGATAACCTCCTCTTCCTCGGAGTCACTGTCACTGTCCTCGGCCTCTTCATTGTTGCCATTGTCTTCCTCTCCGCTGGAGTCTTCACTTTCACTCTCGCTGGCGGAATCATCTTCCTCGTCAAGCTGGACATCCTGGGGAGAAATGTTAACATCAGTTGGGATAAACAAAGGGCAGCCGCAATATCAGCCTGTAGGATTAACATTTACCAGCAGAAAGTCCTCCCCAACGCCCTTCACACACAAGATCTTCCCAGAGCCCTTGTCTCCGCTGCACATAACATTGCGGATGATATCGTTCCAGGCAACAGACCTGGCTAAGCGCCGAGTGCTGGCCAGATCATGGTTCTCAAAATGATGGGTTCCACTTCGTGGCACTGCCGTCACGCCCAGGAAGAGAGCAGAGAGAGCGGAAATAGTTGATAACTTCATTTTGGCACTGCCGATTGTATTTATGGTTGAAGTGCGAGTTTGGGCTCAGGAATGCTGGGACGTCTTATATCCAGAGTCTCGTTGAGGACAAACCTGACTGTCAATCAACACAGCAGAATACGAGAAGTATGTCAGTCGACATGCAGCTTTGGTGTCAAGGACTGGCACACCTGTGGTATTTAACTCCCTAGGCAAGAGCCCTCTGTTGTCGCCGGTTCCATGACTCCACCATTGGGGAGTGGTTCGGCGAACTGTCACCGGACTTGGCCAGCCCTGATGTGCGACCGGAGATGCTCGATGAGTCCGGTGGATCAATCAGAAGCTTTTCAACACTTTGGAGATTCTCGTGGCTGTCATGTGTCGAATCGGATTTTAAGGACAGGGACCGAGAATTGCTAGGGCTTCGCTCTTCAGGGGTATGGAAGTGAAGTAATGCAGATCACCATCTTACCTCGCTGAATTCGGCAAGGAAAGAAACACATCACCAGAGCAACCTTGCTGAAGGAACGTCTTCAATTCAGACTCCAATTCTTGTTTTCTTACTCCCATCTAAACGCAACACTGCTTAACTTTTGTGCTGTCATATACATCTCAATCCATGAAAAAAATGAAGTAGGTACACACAATTAGAGCAATTAGTATACACATGAAATAAAGACCTATCCTCTCTCGCGAGCTTCCAGCATATAATGTACTAACCAAGAATGTATCCCAATGCAGCCAGCCAAAAACAATTGTAGGGTCCGGTAAATCCCCATCCAAACTCAGAGAATGCTTTAAGCAACCAAAAAGTCAAGCCACCTGCCCCTCTTTAAAACACCCGCCAACCCTATTTTAACCTCCTTAGCCCAAAGTCAACCTCTCCACATCCCCCCTAACCTTCTCCAACCACTGATCGGCCCTTCTCCGTTCCCTCAATCTCTCCGCTTCTCTTACATCTCCCCACATCCGCATCCTTTCCTCCAAATGCATCGACCACAGCGCATACTGCTCGTCCCTACTCAGTTCAAGCCCGCGCCGTCCCCACTCAAACATCTTCTCCCAGTTGCCGATATGATCGTAATAGTCGTGTATCCAGCCGGTGACCAGGCACTGGAGCATGTGACCAAAGGGGCCGGGTAAAGGTGCAGCGGCGAGACGGGCGAGCAGGGCCTCGCATTGGGTGGCGAAGTCAGGAGCGAAGGAAAGGTTGAGCCATTGGTGGGCAAGGGAATCGGCGAGAGGGTCGTGGAGGATGAGTCTCTGGGCCCAGTAGACGGACTGGGCTTCGAGCCGGATCATGTAGTGGCCGTCGGGACGGGAGGCGGATGTGAGACGGGGCTGTGTCTGGGATTGGGCATCGGGGTATGTGATGGCCAACGGGGAAGAGGCACTGCGTTCGCAGGCAAAATACTGGTAACGTGCCCATTGGCGTGTGCGATCCAGCACTGGAAGCGCGGAGATAGTATCAGCATTAAGCTGAGCCAGCGCTGTAATGTAGCGCAACATGTCTTCGGGCCGGTCAGCGAGAGCGGCGAAGGAGGATGCCAGTTCAGCGACTGGGTGGTTCTTGCCGAACTTAAGGATTGCTAGCCCCTTCAGATAGCGCAGGTATGCCCCTAATATATCACGGCGACCGGATTCAAGTAACAAGTGTGGTATTAATAAGCAGAGATCCGAGAAGGACTTCATGGTTGACTTCGCTAGTTTGCGCTCAATGTGCAGAAAGGCCAGGCGCAAGACCTGGCCTCCCTCCATGTTCTCTCGGAGATCGAACAGGTCCATGGCAACCTTGAAGTAACGGTAGCAAGGATCAACGAAGCCGGCTACCTCTTCGGCATTTCGATTTGCGGGATCTTGATCAACATATCCTTGGAGGAAGCGACGGACTGCCGTCAGACCTGACTGAATGTCACGCGCGCTGTCACCTGCATGGATCAACCCGTTGCTGAGACGAACGAGTTGCATGCCATCGAGACCGTCGGTACTTTGGTCGGACACGGACAAGTCTGACTGCATCCGCGGCCGCTTCTTCACAGCATATTTGAAGAAGCCCCATCTCGCGAATTGGTTCTTGTACATCTTCGGCCTGAACTGATGTTCAACACCGGAGCACCTCAACATATGGGAGAGGGAGGGACACTCACGTCGCTCGGACATTGTGCTTGGTCTCCATGATAACAATAATTTCTCGAAGAATACGATTCTGTGTGATGTACAAGTCGTGGAGAATGTCCTTCCATGGCTCCCAATCTTCCACTTTTCGCGGGATAATCACGTTCCCTGATGCTGGGGGTCCCCGATGGGCAGATCTCGACGCGGGCTTTCCCACTCCTCCATGCCTGCGAGAACTGGTAACCAAGCGGTGTTGAGAGGACTTTGTAGTTGATGATGGCAAAGAGCCATTCGGCTTTCGCTCTGATAGCCCTGCCAGGGCAGGATTAGGGGTCTCCCTGTCGTGCGAGAGAACAGCGACTACGGGAGCGGATGTGGTGACGGGGCTCAGTGACTCTTCCTTGATAAAGATATGGGCATCATCATCGTCGAGGACCAGTCCTGTTACGCTCTCGGCCGCATCCAGCAAAGCCAGGTGGCCCTGTCGGTGCCTGTTTTCCGCCGGCGACGGACTGCGGTCCATCCCGACTCTCGAGCGGCGTCAACGTCGTGTGGAGCTCACTGGGCAGATGCGCGCAGACGGGAGTCGACGTCCGGGATTCGGTCGCTGGCGTGGACTGCGGAGCCGCGCTGCTGTCAAGGACGGCCAGATCGGCTGCTTGCCAATATGTTGCTAGGTGACAGATGGTGCCGGGACGGCGAGCGGCGGGTGGTGACGTCGGTTGAGCCGGGTGAGCTTTGTGAGGCGATCGCCGGTCGGCAACGGCGGCGGCACAAGCATTCGCATTGTTTTTGGGGCGCCCCACGGGCCACCACGACCGCTGCGACCGCGGACGTTTCGGTGGCGCTGTGGCTCTGAGGCCCTGCGACCAGAATGCGGGCGTAGGTTGAGTACTACGCGCTGAATGCTGAGAGCTGTCAGCAGCGTTGGTGTTGATGCGAGGTGTTGATGCGAGGCGCTGAGTGCTGAGAGTCGATTCGGCGCGGGCAATCCAACCGTGCAGCGGGAAGTGATGCAGATTGCAGCGAGATGCGAATCGGCGGAGGCAACGGTGACGGCGCCTTGGAGCTGGATGATGGAGCTGACTGGAGGTTGTGGCGGAAAATGGGGCGCTGCGTGGGCTTGCTGCGTGCGCAACCAATGGGGATTCCCCGCCAAGAATGGCACGGCCCACAACTGATGCTTGGCCTAGGAGTTCCTAGCCGACCCTCTAGTGTTCTCTCCTCTTCCGCGTCGACCAACAACGCAAACACGGCCAACCAGCAACCAGTCACTGGCTCTTTCGCTGTCACACAACAGCAGGTTCTCTCTGTTAAGAGGACACTGCATTGTGGGGCTGGCCTAGAACACGAAGATATTGTGCCGTTCCTGGTGCTGCGGACTTCCCCGTCTGTCTGCTTGTTCCGCTTGCTCCCTCCAGCCCCTGAGCATGTGACGTTGCGCTGTGTGAAAAGAGGTCGGGGGTCGGCGTTTCAGACCCCAACCCTCACTCATAAACACGCGATGCGCACCATTCATCATTGCTGGATTCAGGAAAGACTGGGACCCGTTCGGAGACCATCTCACAAACTGCGTATCAAGTTCTAGTAGGTGTAAGCGCAAGCTCCCCTGTTATAAAGTTTATCACATAAGCTTTCCGAACTTCAAACCAAAGCGTTAATGCCAATACAATGCAGTCGAAAAGGAGCAGTGTGTTTGGATCTGAATCTCCGATTAATCCCTCACTTCCCACCATTCATGCTTCTTCACCTTGACCTCTTCCGGCAACTGCACATCCCACGCTTGCATGATCTCTAACGTTTTCTGCGCATCTTCGTTCCGGTCACCGATTCCTTTGAGTTCTCGCTGCCACAGCTTCCAGCGGTCAATGCTGAAGCCTTTGAACCCCCACCACTTGTGCTTGCTGCCCGACGCGCCACAGTTCTCTGGCAACTCCTGCTCATCCAGCGACAACTGGCGTATCTGCTTCCCGCAAAACCGCATCCATATTGCTGCCAGCCGATGGGCCGTTGCAAAGGGGTCCCCCACGTCCGGCTCTTCGAGAGCCTCACGTATCGCCCATAGTGCGTACATAGTGAAGTCGAACTGCGGATGATCGGGGTCGGCGCGCGTAGTCAGCTGCGCGAGGAAGGAGGTCCAGTTCTCCCATGTTTTGCGGTCTGACTCGCCGGCGAAGGTATTTCGTGGATCTGATTGTTTGTCAGCGGCATGCCTCCACAGAAGTTAACACTTGTAGGCACAAAACTCACCAAAATTCCATGTCTCCCTGGCTACCCACCCAAAGGTTGGAAGGTCCGTCCATACCACCCCGCCGTTCTCGTCTTTCACCGGCTGTCCGTTTGCTCCCGTAACCTCTACCTTTTGCAGCTCGACCATGAACTCAATAAGTTTGCCTTGCCGGTCGACGGGCGTCTGGCCAGCTACCTCGAACACAGCGACCCATGTGTCCCAGAGTAGGTCGGCGATCGACTCGGCGGAAACAGCGCTGGCCTGGTCCACAAGCGCAGTCACTGCTCCCTGCACCGTCGCATCGGTGGCATCTGGTTTGCCAAGAGGGGCTATAATCTCTAATGGGGGCGGACTCGTTGTTGCCATTACGGATTTGCGAACTGATGATTCTAGGAGTTGTTTATACGTGCGTTGTTGACGCTCAGATGAATGGGCGTCTCTTTGTTGGTTACAGACCAGCTGTCCTGTCCGCTGGTGCTGCCGGCTGTCCTCAACGGCTGCCTCCAATGAGCGGCCTGCTTGACAAGCTCGTGGACGGAACACTCTCACTCTTCGGAGCAGCGACGTACGACGTAAACTCATCCGAGATCAAGTCAACGGTCTTTTGTGTGGCAGTGACAACCCTTGATCTGGTGCCCTGGATTCCTTTTTGGAGGAATGTGGGGGATTGGCGTCAGTGGGGTTGCAGTTCCAACGCAGACATCTGCTCCTTCACATTATCTCCGCAAACTGACACCAGCTTCGGTGCGACGCGACAACGGCCATTTACTCCGGTTTACCATAACACGTACAAATGAGAAACCTGATTACGGATCCGTACCCATTGATGCGGCCGAATTCAAGTGCTACAGCCTCTTTAGCCGTTCACCATGATGAGTTACTGATAGACTTCTCCATTAAGGGAGATATTTCGCCGAAAATATCTACAATGGAAGTGATCATTCAGGGATCCCGGAGTCGAGCAGCGCCCATGGAGTGGATCTGCAGATCTCCCCACTGTGGGCCTTGAGTTTTCCGCTGTGGAGGAAGGCTTGGCAGGGACCAAATGCCAGCGGCCAAGAGGGAGAGACGAACGATGTGGATGACCATGGTTGCTGGTACTGGCGCGAGGCCGCCAGCATTTCAATTTCATTTTCATTTTGCCATTCGACTTTTTCCTTTGCCCATTCCACAATCCAGATTGCGACCCCAAGTTCTCCCAGCAAAACTTCTTCACATTCCATCCCAACGACACAACCCAACTTACCACCATGCATCTGGCTTTCCTCTCCCTGTACGCGCTCCTCTGCGGCGCTGCGGCCGCCGCCGACGTCTTCAATGGCAGAGTCACGCTCCTCCAAGCGCGCCAAGGGACCGCTACTCTGGGTAACGTCACTTGCGGCACCCACGTCTACTCCAAGGACCAGGTCGATGATGCCGTCGCGGAGGGCTGCCGCTTGTATGCGGCGGGTGAGCAGATTGGCAGCAGCAAGTACCCGCACACCTTCAACAACCGCGAGGGTCTGGTGTTCTCTGCATCCGGCCCGTACCAGGAGTTCCCGATTTTGAACAACGGCCAGGCTTACTCGGGCAGTATGTTATCCTCGCCCTCGAGGCAATTATGTGTGCTTGCATCTTTGAGTGTCGGCTGATAATCTCTCAGGAGCTCCCGGTCCTGACCGTGTCGTCTTTAACCCGAGTCTCAATGGCGAGTGTGTCTACGTCGGCTCCATGACCCACACCGGCGCCCGCACCACCAACGGCTTTGTCTCGTGCGAGGAAGTCTATGTCGACGTTGATGTGCCCACCACCTCCAGCAGCAGTTCCACGCCAGCCTCGTCAGCCACCGCGACTATGTCGTCGACCTCGTCTGCAACCTCGTCAGCTGCTACCTCGACTCTGACGCCTGCAACGGACGGCGACGATGAGGAGTCTGGCGCTCTGCACAGGGGTCCTGTTGTTTCAGGTGTTGTGGCCGGCATCGTGGCAACGTTGTTCGCTTTTTAATGGAACGGCCGGACAGGCGAGCGATGCTTGATGTTGAGAGCGAGTTGGCGTGGTTATGACACGATCTAGACATACCCAGTTGACGTTGCCAGACATAGGATTAATGATAATGAAACCTTGAAGCTGCTTGATTGGCCTGATGGATAATAAGGTTACATTTCAGGTATCAAGCTTCCCCATCCCCACGTGTTGCGACATTTGTCCAGATCTCTGGTGCTCACTTTGTGTAACAGCCCCAAGCCATGCTTGGCGAAGAACTTCCTTTCCAAGATTAATCGCTATGAACTTGTCCCCCACGATGTCGTCGAACTGTTCAGCGGCTTTGCTGTATTCTCTGTCGCTTGCTAACAACTCCTTGGAAACTCGTCGAGTTCTACGGGCTACTGCCCACTCGCACCCCAGGTTCACACAAGGTAAGTATGTTCTCCAAGCACGACCGAAATGAGCACAAGCTCTCTTCAGTTACAGCGAAGGACGTCTTTTCCCCCTTATCGCCTGCTTCGACGATGCGAAACGTTCCGGACAACAGCTTTTGTTCGTCAGATGAAGCAAGATGTTGGACTGGATTAGACAGCTCCTTGTATACTTGTCCCTTGACCATGGCTTTGTGTCTATCCAGCCTGTGTACGTCAACAATGCCTTTGTTTCCGCGAGACAATTGTCCTTTGTTTGGTATAGATAGGCATCTGTATAAAATTGATGGCAGCTCCTGAGAGTTATTACGCGCCTCGTCAATTGGAAGGTTCATCTGCAGTCTTCTCTGGACTCCATCATCCTACGCCAACACTCACCCGCTATGCGCGACTACTCGAAGCTCCCAACGCTGACGCTCAACGTGGTCAAGCACGACCGCCACGAGCGGTGGTTAAAGCCATTACTCGACTTGCTCCCCAAGAAGGTCCGCGACACCGCCAGTGAGAAAAACTGGCCCAGCGCTAAACACTATAGATATTCCGAGTTCAAGTATTTCCTTGAATGCCGTGTCGGCTATGACCCTGAGAAACACATCATCCTCTGCGCTCCTTATGGCGTGGAGGATGAGTCGGCAGTCCGGGAAATTAAGCATCCTGATGATTGGTACCGTCTGCTATACGATTTGGCCAAGAACCGTATTGATCTTCCGGAGTACGGATACATTCCAATCATGATTATTCTGGAAGATAGGAGTAATGATCCCTGGACATGGCGGCCCCGTCCTTTTAGCACTGCGAATCCGGGTAAAGAGCGCAGGAATATTCCTGCTCACAAGCTAATCCCTTGGTACGAGATCGAGAAGCTCGATCCCTGTCCTTGGGCTAGCTACTATGACCCCAATGAGGAGAACCCAGAAGACTTGAAGGATGAACCATTCTATGACGACGATGATGCCCATACCCCTATGCCAAACATTCCACAGTCCGACCCCCAGCCATCAACATCCCACCGCACAAGCACCACCTACTTTCAGCATGCCAATCCACCCGTCAGCCCCCTGACCAACCCCAACACC
>JAAFKN010000343.1:0-14758 GCA_011800035.1 Thermochaetoides dissita | reverse complement strand
ACATATCTTCCAGCACCCGATCTATCTCCTCCCCCGCCACATGCAGGTCGCTCTCACATCAACGGCACTTTCCTCGGTGACGACTAACGAGGTTACCATCCAACCGTAACTGACCCCTCCTACCAAACAAGAAGGCTGAATAACACGATGGAAGGTAAGCAACGAAGAACTTCAAGATGGTGATCTCGAAGGGCAGAAGGGCACCGGATCAGATCTGTTCCTTCCCCAACCCGTCGGAGCCGGATCCGGTCCCGGACCGAGCAGCATGCGGCCATGAACGGGCCTGCAGCCCCCAATTGCACTTACACACACTTACAATAGCCTCGTCGCAACTCCACTACAAAGCAACCGACATCCCAATACCTGGCCAACAAGACGAAGTCTTTTCCTGAAGCAGCAATCTGCATACAGAGAGTCTACTGTATTGTGTGTAAGAAGATGCAGAAGCCGATATCGTTGTCCTCATCTTGTAAGGTCACGGGTCTATGTTTCTGCGCTGCTCGCTTGCTACCCGGGCATCTAAGCCAACAAACTGTTGCGTTTCGAAACGAGACAGCCCTGTCAATGCCGCCGGCCCGCTCGTCGGCTTCTGCGCGGCTCAATTCCTGAAGATTGAATTGAGTTGAATTTTATTTTTCGACCGGCTCCAACCCTGAAGGTGCTAGGTCGTGCTCACGGCGACGGCGACTACATTACTAGACTATGTACATGTTGCACTGGGAAAAAGCCTGCGTCGAGGGTAAAACTTGTGCCAGCAAAGGGAAAGGGGAGGTAAGGATTGTGCCAAAGTCGGGACGGGGCTACCCCCGTACGGCTTGGGGGATCTGGACCTCTAGATCAGACACTGACTCGAAGGAGTCGGCGTCAAGCTCTCCATCCTGTGGGGTTGGGCAATTCCTGAAGATCATTAGAGCGAGGCGATGCTATGCGGCCGATTACTCAGGCCAACAACACCAGGTCAGCCTGGTGTACGTCTAGGTCTGGGTCCTTCTTCACTTCACTTCAGCCACGCAAGAACTTCCCATTTTTACAATTTTTCGGGGCTATCCACGGGAGATATAGGTTGTGTGCCACGACGCGATGCCAGCCAGTTGGCCAGTCCTGGCTGTTATGTTGGCGCCCTATGCGCCTGATATCTTTCGTGCAAAAGTCCACTGCTATCCTTCTCCATACTATAATACACTACGCTGCTTAACGCCGATGGCGCCACGCGCTCGGTTCATCACCCGCCGTCATGAACGTTGTCGGCTGTAGCAGCATGATTAAGGAGGAGGCTTAGTTTGGGCGGCCCGCTGCCCTGGCCCAGTCTAGCCCAGCAGCGCTTGTCTATTCCCTTTCCCTTAGGAGGGTTTCGTTGCGTTGCATTTTTGCTACGCTTTAACACACCTTAAGATGCTTGATTGCCCTGCCCTACACTATCTGTGTGCTTGGGGGTTGCATGGATGAGCCAAGGACTTCAGATTTGAGAGTCAAAACTTATCAAGGTAAAGTCTCCGGCTCGTGAGGGGGAAGATCACCGCTATCGGCGTAGATCAGAACAAATCAATTGTTCAGGATGCCGGTTTCTCCCAGGGGTATGGAAGAGACATGGCACGACGGAGCGGCTCTGGGATTGACCCCTTAGGGAAGGAAGGCGTCCAGCTGGAAGCACAGTATCCGCATTGCTGTGTATACTTTTGATGCCGACGAATAACATACCTGCTTACACGCTCGGTGGCAACCAAGCAGGTGAGCAAGGAGCAACTCCTCCAGATCTCCATCTCCTCCTTCTCAAGCCTCATTTCATTCACCGTCCCCATTTCGCAACGCCCTCCCCACCAATCCAGCTGGTCGGGGAAGCTGGGAACTGCAGCCACAACCACCACGTTTCTTTGTTTGCTTTATTGCCACGCGTGCTCTCTCACACGCCGGATGGCGCTCGTCCTCGGAAAGTATCCCAGCCTTTGGTAAGCAACTTACCTCTCCCCGCAACATAGCACAGCACTTCCACGCGGCAGCCATGGTGAATCCACGAAATGGGATCTGGCAGGGCGGCGTCGTGATCTGAGCGACCGGTCTGGGCGTCCCCGGCTCCCCGGCCCCTGGGACCTTTGGGATACACTAGGGTAGTATGGCCGCTACCGAGACATTGGCTTGATTCCGTACTCGGGGGAAGATCGAGGTAGAGGAGGTGTAGCGAGTCAACTTATGTCCTTTGTGCCCAAATGAGTATCACGAAGCTAAGAGTATGGACTCTGCTACACCGGTCCGGTCAATCGGTAAGGATGTTGTCAAATGGGCTGTCTTCCTGCACCACACCACCGGTGTTCGGGGCTCTCTTCAGCTGGGCTTGCAAGAGCTTCGGTGCCGATCTTGCTTTGCAATTTCCAGATCTAATATTGGTCTTGTGTTGTGATGGTTTAGGGGTAGTAGAGTACGATTGTTTTCCTCTTTTGGGGGTTACGCTGATGATCAGACCTGCCAGTATTGGGGCTAGGTCCGCATCTTGATGTCTAAAATGTAAAGATGGGGTTGCCCTTGATCGAACTGGAGGTGGCCGAAGACTATTGTTTAAGGCTGGGAACTGACCGAGCCCAGTCAGTGATCGAAGCGCGTTTGCCCGGGAAGTTCTTGGGTACGATCACTTACATCGTAGCAAGGCTACCTACCTGAACTGACTATATTTCGCGACCTCGATGACGAAAACTTCCTCTCCCCCTTGTTCAAGCCCAAACAGGAAAATTGAATCCTCCAGGGAGGCAACAGTCCTGGGCGAAACCTAGCTGTTTCACTTTATTAGGCTGAGGAGTAATTATGCCAACGGGTACATAGTTTGAAAACCCGATCCTACGGGCCATACAGTATACCTTCCACTGAGCACAGTGCCATAAACAGTAGACAAAGCATTTCGGGTAAGGTCGAGAGTAAGCAAGCAGACAAACAAACTGCGTCTACCTGGGGCAACAAAGGAGATAGTATGGATGGACAATACTACGTTGAATACTTTCCTAGGAAGGAGAAAGAGGGAGAGAGAGGGCTGTTGGCACGGGAAAGCAAGAGGGTATGACCTGATCTTTGACTAGATTGGGAAATGAGAATAAGCGCGCGATATACCTGATAGGGGAAAAGGATGAAAGGAGCGATGGATGAGGTAATGGGCGACACGGGCCAGGTTGGACCGTCGCCCGAGTCGGGAGTTGTTGTTTGGTACTTTGCTTCGGGGTGATGGAGGATGAGGAGGGCACTGAGTGTTCTCATGGCATGACTTCGAGGCCGAGGGGAGAAGATGGGGAACGGCAAATGCTTCACTTGGTAAAGAGATAACGAACGAGTATGGCTTGACATATTTTGGATAAGTCTAGGAGCACATCTGTCATGCCTATCTCACATATCAACCCCAACTTTGGGGCTCTCGGTAGATTCTGCACGACGGCCATCACAGCAATCTTCAGGAGACACTTTCAGCAACGTTGAATGCCATGCCTAGGGTGAACGATTTGAGCAGTGGCCTCTTATCTCCTGGGGGAATGGAAGTCCTCTGTTGCATGTGATGGCGGAGCAAGTGTCAGCCATTCACACGCTCGGAGGTCACGAAGTGCCACAGTTCGAGCAGACAAGAGAAGGTACTGGATATCTTGGTGTTCGGTAAATGTATTGCGTTTGGGTGTCTAAGAACACCTACGTAACTCGTGAAAACATAGTCCTGATAAGGGGTTGAAACGGTAACTTGAGGCAGGGAGCATGGGAGGACGTATCAACCTGAAAGGTAAATATGCTTTTTAGACCACGAGTATGAGTTTAGGGAAACAGGACAGGGTAATGAAATGTTTGTCTAATGTGGATCTACAAACAATTGACGGAGAACGCCTCATATCTTAGACAGCAGTTGAGCCTTGAGAGTCTAAGACAACTGCTACCTGATGTAGGACATTGGAATGTCTTAAGAAGCACACGAGCCTCAGGGTAACTACACCTCAACGTGACATCAATAATATGAAGTTGTTGGCATTCTTGTTATATTGTGGTTAAAATTGCTTGATTGAGATCCTGCAGCTCGAGAAACCCCAGTTCTTTCACAAACGTAGGTAGCTCCTGCTGGATAACAGTTGCGGGAGACCATCCCACTCCATGTAGTCATCATAGCTCTCCAAAGTAGCCCAACATGGTTATAAAGACTCTATGAACTCAACCTTGATCACTTTAGTTCCGTTGATTTGCGAGCAGTTTTGATTCATTATCTTCGTTTATCATTCGCCTTTTTAGGCTGTTCATCCGGGACATTTATGCGGCTTTCTAACGTGCTCCTATAGTCACCCCTCTTACTTTGTCCTCATCCTACACTTCTTTCTGCCCTGGGTATATAATCCAATCACCTCCAACCATATACTCCGTAGCCCAGTCTGACTGAGCCCGCTTCTGTCCTTCACATCCTGCCGATGAACCTCAAGTTCAAGAAAGCCACTCCTTCTCTCCACAGCCGTCCCTTCGACACACACCCCTGCCCAGTAAGGTTCCCAGAGTCGAGTAAAGAGAGCTATCCGAGTAGACATTACCCCTTCTCGAAGATGAGCTCTCTCTCTCTTTCTTCCCCTAGCCGAGACTTAACAGCGGCCCAACATCCACTGGCACTCATGCGAGCCGAATGTCTCACTGACGAACAGCCACCATCCAGCCCTTTTGAGTGCGATCTTCTAGCTCAGCAACACCAAAAGCAAAAAAAAAAGGTTTACCGCTTAACGATAGTAACGATATCTTCATCAGCCAGCTCATGCGACAGGCCCACGCGCTGCGGTTGATGCTTGACTGATTTGCCGTAGACGATGGCGCACTTGAACTGCTCGACGATGCTCTTGTGGATGGCATTGCACTAGAATGAAGGGTTAGCACATCATATCCATAGAGAAAGGGAGAAATGGCAACAAACAAAGTCCTCCACAGTGCACTTGTTCGCCCTCAGGACGACAGGAGCCTCATAATCAGGCTGCTTGCCCTTGGGTTTGGTGTAGACACGGATGAGGTTGAGTTTCTCCCAGCTAGGCGTTGTCAGTCACTTACTCAACGCCGTCACAACCATATCACCGCCAGGGGAACTCACATAGCCTCCAGAAGCTCATCCAAATTCCACCCATGCTCGGAGCTGATGGGAACAGAGTTCGGAATCCGGTACAGCAGGTCCAGCTCCTCGATGCTGATGCTGTCGATCTTGTTGAGCACATAGATAGCCGGGATATAGGCACGGCTCTTGGCTTCGAGCACATCGATCAGGTCGTCAATGGTAGCGTCGCAACGGATGGTAATGTCGGCCGAGCTGATGCGGTATCTGTCTTAGTGTCAGCACCCTTTCCCCTCAACATCCCCAGCAAAGGGCAAAGGACGTACTCGCTCATAACAGCCTTAATCTCGTCATGATCAATATGGGTAAGCGGCACCGTACTCGTGATATTCAACCCGCCCTTGTCCTTCTTCCGGAAGGTAATATTCGGCGGCTGCTTGTTGATCCTGATGCCGAAGCCCTCTAACTCATTCTCAATAATCCTCTTATCCGTCAACGGCTTGTTGACGTCCAACACAATGCAAATCAAATGGCACGTCTTCGCCACAGCAATAACCTGCCGACCCCTACCCCTACCATCCTTGGCACCCTCAATGATACCAGGCAAATCGATAATCTGCAGCGGCGCGCCGTTGTACACCAGTTGACCCGGCACCGAAGTCAGCGTCGTGAACTCGTATGCTGCCGCCTCGGAGTGTGTGCCCGTCAGCTTGGACATGAGTGTACTCTTGCCGACGGAAGGGAAGCCGATGAAGCCGATGGACGCGACACCGGTGCGGGCGACGTCGAAGCCTGCGCCGCCACCACCTCCGCCGCCGCCCGACGGGGTGAGGAGCTCGCGCTTGAGCTTGGCAAGTTTGGCTTTGAGTTGACCCAGATGGTAGGAGGTGGCCTTGTTCTTTTGGGTCCGGGCCATCTATTTATTTGGGGGGTAGAGGCGTTAGAGGTCATCGTTCCGGAAGGGGGTTGGTTCGTGGGTTTATGGGGGTTCGTGGACGCACTTCGGCCTCGATCTCCTTGATCTGTTCATGCTGTCAGCCTCAATCCTCTCTGGCAATACCTTTTCTTCAATGGGACGGACCTTGTCAACGATGGTCGCCATGCTTGCGGTTTGTGATGCCTCGCTGGTGTTCTTCCTTGATCAAGTCTGTATCGAATATCGAAGCTGGCTGGAAACGTCCGGCTGTTGAAGCTCTTCAATCAAGCAACCGCTCTTGTGCTAGGTGCCAGGGGATGTCGGATCCTAGACCAGTCGCACTTCGTTCTCGGGGGAATCGACAGCAATGTCGTTGGTGTCGCTGTGGCTTAAAGTGGGAATTTTCCTCCTTGGCAGCCG
The DNA here is from genome assembly GCA_011800035.1 of Thermochaetoides dissita. Lineage (NCBI taxonomy): Eukaryota > Fungi > Ascomycota > Sordariomycetes > Sordariales > Chaetomiaceae > Thermochaetoides > Thermochaetoides dissita. The sequence goes on along the minus strand of JAAFKN010000343.1, from coordinate 8,390 downwards.
CCGCTTCTCAAGCAGTCTCAAGGTGGGGCAAAACTGTGTTGCTCGAAACACCACCCATATCGCCAATAGCCCTGTGCCCCACACAGTGAGCCCCGCCAGAAAAGTGGGGCTGACACCCTGTGTTTAGTCAAGAGGCAAAGGTCGAGTTCAAGCTTCACAGCCTCTTTTCATCCAAGAGGCAAGACTCATGATTCAGGAGACTCCGCTATTGTTAAGAAAACAGCATCATCAGAAAAATCGATCATCTCATTCGTTTAATCAATGTACGGGATTAAAAGTTACAAGAAGGAATTTGTACAGCGACGAAACGAAAGACCGAGATGCTTAGGAATTAGAATAAGTGGCGCGAGACAACCAGGAAAGAAGTAGGGGAAGAGAGTTGGGGCAGAGGAGAAGCTCGATATGTGAGATAGGTGAGTGGTATACCTAGTTAGTTTAACCGCCCTGTAGTCCCATTGAAGTCAGGCCCACGAACCCAAAGCAAAGACAGGGAAAGCAAACAAGCACTCCGCATCGCGGCAGACACAAGACCTTTCTCTTCCTTATAATGACTTATGCATCTGATGCAATGATGTCAATGGCCAATGTGTTCCATACGTCCTTTCTCCCATGCATTGTTCAGCCGTACAGACAGACAGACAGACCACCACAAACCCGCAACCCAACCAACCAACCGGCCAGCCAACCATGCCAGACCAAACCAGACAACCCGAACAATCAGCCATACAACCAGCCATACAACCAGCCATACAACCCAGATAGACAGACAGACGACCCATACATCCCTATACCTAGCACGACAACAGCAGCACAGCAACTAGGTAGTAGCAACTAAGGCGTAAGGTGAGCCGAAGAGACGCTTCAAAACCCCAGAGGTAAGCAAGTCTCTCGTCTCCAACCCTTACCCCTGAGTCTACAAGCCCGACACAGCAATGCAAAGGAAAGATCATCCCTCGTCATGCAAATGCAAACGGAGCCTGCCTACCCCATGACGCTCCCCCTCCTACCAATCCCGTTAACCATCGGCCTGTTGCCATCTCCTTCCCTGGAAGTAGGCGAAAGAGGCCTATGGTCATCATGATCATGATGGTGATGCCCATTCGTCATGGGAGAACCCGGTCCCTCAGGAGAGTGTATGCCATTTGGCAGGAGCTTGTCGCCGTTAATCCCCTCCTTGAAGACCGCCTTCTCATCCTCGTCTTCGGCTGACTGGTCTCTAATCGCAAACGGCCTTCTCAGTCCCCTATGCCGGGGAAACGGCGCAGGACTGGCTTCGCGCGGACGGGGTTTATCCTCAGCGACAAGCTCGCCGTTGAGAAAGTACTTGTTACCAGGGGCGAACGATAGAATGTGACCATTGGAGAGGTCGGCAGGGAGCGGCGGATCACACTTCCATTTCTCAAGAGGCGCCCAGCTGGCGGCCTGAACCTCGGTCTCAGGGAGCTCGCAGTAAGCCATCGTGAGCTTGACGCCGCGGAGGTGTGGGATGGTGGGGATGATGTAGAGGAAGTCGGAAGCCTACGAACCGTTAGCTTCTGCGCTCAAGTAGGGTTCAACGAACAGGGTAATAAGCTTACCTTAACAAAGAACATATCCATCGCAGCAAACTTCTCCCACGCCTCGCCGCGCAGCCGCTCGATGAGACGGTAGCTCAACCGGCGCGGGTCATTGTCGGGATAATAATCCGGTAGCTGCTCGCCGAGCTCGTACATGCTCGGCGTAGTCAGCGCATACCGATCGCTCTCCAGCCTCCAGATCGCCCGCTTGGCAACCGGCGATACCGGGACGCGCGCCCACGCTGTGTACCGGGACAGCCCGAGGTCCTTCTCGCCCAAGAGCAACGCAACTTGCGTGTTGAGTAGCCACTGCTCACGACCCTCGGGAGTACCGTTGACAGCCGGATTAATGCAGTCGTAGCGGACGCCCTGCATAACACGGAACTTGGCCGCAACCTCGGGAACCTTGGGATTGAGCGAGCAGTCGAGCCAGCGCAGCAGCGGCGGCAGCTTAGCGAGGCGAGCGCGCTCTTGCTCGAGCCGGATACGCCGTTGTTCGGCCTCCTTAGCCGCACGGTCGGCTTCACGAGCGGCCCGACGACGCTCCATCTCCTCGCGCATGACCCGCTCGCGGCGTTCATGCTCGCGCTTCTCTTCCTCTTCGCGCTTGCGCCGTGCTTCCTCGGCCGCTTCCTGCTCGCGTCGGAGTCGCTCTTCTTCCTCGCGTCGTCTGCGTTCGGCGGCCTCCTCTTCTTCTTTGCGGCGGCGCTCCGCCTCCTCCTCCTCCTCCCGTCTCCTGCGTTCTTCCTCTTCCCGACGCCGTCTCTCCTCTTCTTCTCGTCTCCTTCTCTCTTCCTCTTCACGCTTCCGCCGCTCCTCTTCTTCAAGTCGTCTCCTCTCGCGCTCTTCTTCCTCTTTGCGTTTCCTCTCCTCCTCTTCCTTCCGCCGTTGCTCCTCTTCCTCGCGCCTCTTGCGCTCCTCTTCTTCACGGCGCTTGGCTTCCTCTTCACGCTTGCGGCGTTCACGCTCCCGTTCTTCTTCCTCTCTACGTAACCTCTCGCGTTCCTTCTCCCTCTCCTCTTCCTTCTTCTTGGCTTCTAGCGCTTGTGCCTGCGCCTCGGCCTCGGCATCCCTCTTCTTCTTGTCCTCGCTCTTCACCCCCTGGATAGCAGAACGATGGGACTCGGAAGACTCAGTGCTGGGTAGAGAAGGGGCATCGATCATGTCCACATCTTGGTCCTCAGACTTGACGTGGACTTCAGAAGAAGCAGACTTGCCGATATCGCGACGTTCTGGAGGAGCCAGGGTGTCGGGCTTCTTGGGTTTCGGAGCAGGGCGACGCTCGTCATCATCACGGTGTCGAGATGGGGGACGAGAGCTTGGGGCAGAACTTGACCCGCCATCACGAGGCGTAGGCGGCTTGAGATGCTTATCGTCAGAGGATTGGCTCGACTTGGGCCTCTTGTCCTTATTTTCAACCTCTAACTTTCTCCTCTTGGCAGGGGCATCACCATCCTTGTCGGTAGTCGAGCTCGGATGCGGTGGTGTCTCGCTGGATCGATACCGTTTGCCGCCTGTGCTATCACCTGAAGGAGATAACCGATCGCGCGACTCGTCGCTCTTGATTGCCTTGGCACGGTCGTGATACTTCTCTGCTCTCGGCTGCTTCTCCGGTTCCTCGCGAGGGCTGGACGGCTCCTTGAACGACGAAGCATTCGAGGTGAGGCTCGGGCGCCGCTGGCGTTCACGTTCACGTTCACGCTCCCGTTCCCGCTCCCTCTCGGTCTTAAGCTCCCGCCCAGAGACAAGCTTCCGTCTCGGCTTTGGCTTCTCTGTCTCTCCTTCAGACGAGGCAGCTGCTTGATCGGGCTCGGCACGCTTGACTTTGGCGGTAGGTTTCGTGGCAGGTGAGGGTTCGCGGTCGGAAATGGCAATCATCGGAATGCTGCGTTCATCCTTCTTCGGTCTCCCGGGTCCCCGTTTCGCTTCAGACTGTTCTTCCTTGCTCTCTTTACTCTCCTTGCTCTCCTTGTTGGTTGTCACAACGGCTTGCTTGCGCTTATCCTTCGGGCTGGTCGGGGCCTTGGAAGCAGCTTTCTTGAGTTCTCTCGTCGGACTGGCAGCGGTCTTGCGCTTGACAGCCTTGTCGTCGCTGTCTCCCTTGTCGGCCTTCCTCTTTCCTTCGCGCTGCTGTTCCTCACGCCTAGGCGGCGTGTTGGGCTTCAGCTCGCGATCCGGCTTACCTGGATGAAGCTTCTTGTAGTTATCATAAGCCTCCTTGAGCATATGCTCTTCGTCCATCCAGTTAGGGCCACGCCGCCTGCGCGCAATCTCATAGTAGGTCTCGCCTTTGAAGCGCCGTGTCGGGTCAAAGTCGCTCTGGTCGAGTAGTAGCTTGACGACCTTGATGTTCTCCTGGCCGATGGCAGCCAGCATAGGCGTCGTGTGCTCCCCGTTGGGCGAAATCGGCGGGGGGTCGGGATTCGCCTTGCCAAGGGCCAACAGGAGCTGCATGACGACGTCGTGACCTCCACGGGCGGCCGCAACCATAGACTCCGGGTCGTCCAAACCTTCTCGGACTTGCAGAATGCGCGTAACAGTCTCCTCATCGCCACGGGCTGCCGCCATACGGAGAGTCTTGTCATCCATGGGCATATAGAGAAGATGATTACTTGTCTTGACAGAGCGCACGGTACCGGTCCTTCGGCCGGGACCAGTCTGGTAGGCTGATGGAGCGGGCGAACGACGGGGGCTATCGGGAGCATGCGATGAACGAGCCGATACGGGATCTTGATGGTGTTCCTCCGAGGTGCGGCGACGTTCGGGCATTTTTTCGCGGTATTCCTTGAGAAGTTGTCGGATCTCTTCGGCATGTTCCAGGTCGTCCTTGACGCGCTCGATCGGTTCCTCACCCCGGGCGTTGGTCTTGCGAGGGTTGACGCCGGCCTCGAGCAGAATTCTGACGACTTCCAGGTGGCCATTGTCAACGGCATCGATTAATGGGGTGTCCTTCTCGTGGTTGACGCAGTCTATGTTGCAGCCGGCGTCGATCAGCAACTTCACAATATCGTCAAAACCATTAAGAGCAGCGATCTGAAGCGGCGTGTTGCCGGCGTAGTCGGCCACGTTGATGTCCTCGGGACGTTCTGCAAGGCGCTGCTTGACAATCTCGTACTCGCCCTTGGCACAGGCCCGGGCCAGAAGGGTCTGGCCGTGCGCATCGAGATGCTTCTTGTGCGGCGCCATTCTTGCAGGAGAGTGGTGGGCCTCAGTCGTCGCAGGAGTGGCCAGGCCGCGCAGCTTGGAGCTGCGAGGATGCGGGCTGCCGCTGGCCGACGACTCGTCCGAGTGGTAGTCGGTTGCCAGCGGCGCCGGAATACGTTTCTTCTTCTGGCTGAGGCCGTTGGCGGCAGCAGCAGCCGAGTGTGCGGACAGAGTCGCGGCCGAGATGCTGCGGCGGTGAAGTCGGTTGTGGGGGGATGTGGATCGATTGCGCGCGTGCGATGAGGAGGAGTCGTGGTGGTGTGCTGGTGCAGCGGATGCGGCAGCCGAAGTGGATTTGGTCGGAGGGTGCAACTTGCGAGACGCGTCGAGGCCCGAACCTGTTGTTTTAGGACGGCGAGCCTTGCGGTTGTCGGCCTCGTCGTCCGAGTCGGGCCTCGGGGCCTTACGCTTTTGTGGAATCGACTTTTCGGGGGCCAACTTGGGCTTGTCTTTGTGGGAGGTTGCAGTGGTCGACGTGGTGGTATTGGTGGTGTTGTTGGTGTTGTTGTTAGTAGCGTTGCTGGCAGTGGCAGCCGAGTGTTTAGCCTCTGATGATGCAGCTGGGGCAGGCTCGGAATCTGAGTGGGCAACCACAGAAGGGCGGCGAGCGCGCTGGGGCTGGGGTGGAGATGCAGGTGCGGAGCTCAAGCCACTGGAGCCATCTTTGGGCTTTGCCTTGTCCAGGTGTTTTTTCTTCTTGTCCGATCCGGCAGCCGATGCAGATCTGTCGGCCGCAGGCTTGTCAGGACGCTCCGATTTGGTACTGGTACTGGGATCGCGGCCGCGGTCACGGTCACGGTCACGGTCATGATCACGATCACGCTCGCGACTGCCATCGCCCCCACGGTTGCCGCTTTCACGGTCGCGGTCCTGCTTTACACTCGAGTGCTGGCGGGAAAGTGAACTGGAAGGGACGTCGTCAACATCGGCACGATCAATTTTTGTGATGACCTTGTCGTCGTGCTTGATGATCTTGCGTGCCTTGGAGGGCGAATGACCATCCTTGCCGGGTAACACAATGGTCTCGGCATCGGAGTTCCCGTCACCTGCCACATCGTCATCGTTCATGCGCGCAGCTGGAGTTGCCGACGTAGCTGACGGCGCGAAAGGAGGTGGTAATTCTGTGGGTGCCAATGATGCCGCCGACGCACTCGGCCTGCTGCTGCTGCCACTGCTGCTGTCCTTCGAAGATGGTGGCTGCAGCGACTCGGGCTTGGGAGCAGAAGATGACGAAGACGACTTCGAGGAGTTGGCGTTCACGGAGGTAGGCCTGGGATGATCGGAGTCGCTGCCCGGGCGCTTGGGAGAAGAAGCAGCAGGCTTCGAGGAGGCGGGCTCGGCAGCATTCTGCGCATCCATGTCATTCAGTTCAAAAGGCGCCGGACGTTGAGCACCATCCTGGTCACTGCGTGGCCGGGACCTTTCGGTTGGGGAGAGAGAAGGGGGTTGCGCAGCGATGAATCAATAGATTTCAATGTTGACTGAATTGATCTCAATCGCGATATGATGTGATGCGCCAGACAGCCCACTGATTGTTGCTGAGGTCGCCGAGTCGAAAAATCGCGTTGTCGCGGTATCGAGTGTTGAGAGGTGTGCGTGTTGCTCGATCAAGGTTGGGATTGATGTGCTTGCGAGTGGTTCGCAAATTCGAGACAAGAGGGTGAAAGAGTGAAGGAGCAAAATGCAGGGAATGTCGGGATGTCGGGATGAAAGATTGGAAGAGGATGGCAGGTGGTAAGAGGTAAGTGGTAAGTGGTAAGGTGAGTGTGAGCGTGAGCGAGAAGAGAACAGGACAGCCTGGGGTCCAGTGACTTCAAACTGCGACTCTGCCCCAGAAAGACTCACTCGCTCAAAGACTCTAAACCCTACGGAACCCTGCAAAGCCGTCGTCCAGAAGGCCAGGACCAGGGACAAGGCAGGTATGCCGATGACTGGAAGCTCGAATGAACTGCCTGGTGAGAGCCTGGCACAGGCACAGACGTACCCACACAGCCGCCCGGTGTCCCGAGCAAATAGACCGTCGTCAGTTGTCAGTCGTCAGCAGCCGACTCGTCAACTCACACACACACACACGCACTCACAGGGGGGGAATGTGAGGGCGAGGCGCGGCAGCGGCAAAGACAACAAAAATCGGTTTTTGGTTTCGTCTTTTTGAGAGACGGACGCCGGGACCTGGGATACCGCCAATCCGTACCTAGGTAAGGTACCTGAAGTAATTCCGTGCGGACGCGATGCACAATGCAAAATGGAATGCCACCAAACGATACCCTGAATCCTGATACAGGCTATCGTTAGAGATGGCTGATGGCTGATTGATGGCCCAGTTCAATGGTTGCTTCAATGATCGATGACCGTGCTGCACTGCTTCTCTGCTGTCGTCGGGGTTGTCGCGTTGCAGGGTGTTAATTTTTTTTTTTTTATTTTATTTTTTTGGATCAACGCGACCGAGACCACAATCTGAGACTCTGACCTCAAACCTCTCCCGCCCAGTGCTCAGTGCTGAGTGGTTCCCTCAACGCGAAGCGAAGCCCGCTGTGTGGCTCAGTGGTGAAAGGGGAGAGACGGAGGCAAGGCAGCGTGGTTTCGGAAAGACCAGACCACCGTAAACTGGCACCAGATTGGACACAAATGGATTCGTGGATGCGTGCTGCATGCAGTGAGTGGACAGCTTCCACTCGAGGGTTTGGTCGACTCTGATTCAGCGATGATTGGATCGATTCGATTTGACTGATGATGACTGATGGCCTCACCTCATACGTAGGGAAAGGCAAGAAGAAGGGAAAGAAGCAAGCTGGCATGCTGGGCTGCCGCTGCTGCGTACTGCAGGTGTCGATTCCCACTTCAAGGCCACCTCAGATCAAAGTCTGATCGCCACGACGGTGATTGGCTGCTTCTGGTTGGCTAGGCCCAACTGCCCCGTCAAGGCTACGGCGGGCGAAACGATCCTTGTCTGCACCTCTGGGTTGGACTGGAAATCACGGTGGAGGGGCTGCGATCGAGTGTTCTGCATGGTGCGCTTAGCTGCTTTGGCCTTTCTTTCAATCCTGAGCCGGATCCGAATAAAGAGCCAGGCACGAAACATGCTTGTTCCGATCATGGCTTTCACACTTGAGTGAGGATGGTTCACGGTCTCGTGAATCTGAATGAACGCCATCACAGCAGCAAACCATGGTGCACATCAAAAAGACCCGCAGACCGCGGGTCCGCGGGTCAACTCCCCCAGCCCGCGCAGCCTGCAGTGGCCCAGGCAGCCAGCCGGCGCACACGACCCCTGCTGTGGTGCAGGTCCCAGCCAACTTGGTGCTGGCGCTAGCGGGCCCCTCGGTGCATCGCAGCCAGCAGCGAGTGTGCATCCCGTTGTGATCCATTCTGAGCACGGTGTGAGAATTGAACTACTGTCTATCCTCACACTGTCCTACTGCCTGCTGGGACCGGGTTCTGCATCGAAAAGGGACCTGCAACAAAAGAGCCAGATTGCCCACGAGTGCCGCGCGGCAGAGATAAATGGCATGAAGAGAACACATGGAACAAGCCGTAAGCAACATTACATTGCGCATCTCAGATTAACAGCAATCGGCGACGGGTGAACAGACGGCTTAATAACAGTCACCTTCACGCTCCCAAGAAACT
>JAAFKN010000342.1:0-14780 GCA_011800035.1 Thermochaetoides dissita | reverse complement strand
GGATGGCGGTGGTGTGTGGCTGATTCTGTATGTACCTGCGCGCCCAGCTCGTGGACTGTTACGATGATGCAAAATGGGATGTAATAAGGGATTGCATAAAGATCTACCTACTACCAAGATACCTTAAAACCTAACTTTTAGACTACAGATCCTCGAGGTGTGCGGGTCGTGCAATAAGTCACATCACCTGCGTACTGGTCTTTTCTTGGGCGAGGACACTGCTGTATTGCCTGTGATAAAGCTCCCCTGCGACATACTACATGCTTTGAGCCTCCGAATTTCCCAGCCAAGTGGCGTTAAAAGATTGTTAACCCCAACAGTCATTGAATGGGCACCCAAGACCCTCCCCAATCCTTCAACTCTTCCAGGAAACCCTCTTCGTCGCCCTCTCGACACCCCCCTTCCTCCTATCTCCCCCTTTCTTCTTCTTCTTCTTTCCCTTCTTCCTACTCAAAACCCTCTCCCATCTGGGCTGGGGAGTGTGCCCATGGGCATGTGCTTGACTGTGAGGTCACTGGCACTTTTGATGATTTTTTAAATGGCCAACCACCCAATTTTGAATGGTAGAATGCCATATTCAGATTTTCAAAATTGAATTTAGGCACTCAAATCATTCCTGCGGCAGGCCAGGCTGAATTCTTGTTGGGTATTCCATGATCTGCCTGAACGGCAGATCTGGGAGAGGTCATTCGATAGGTTCAGTACATTAGTTATGAGATACAGGGGGGGTTTTCTCATCTCATGAGATTGCAAATTTTGAGTAAGGATATACAGCGCCATGATCATTCATGTCATCTAATTCATCTTAGTCTTTTTGCCTCAAACTCCTCTCTACCAACTGCTCCATTCATGGGCGAATGACGAGGTTGTTAAAATGGCTGGAGAAAATGCTTGATAAGATTGATAAGGAATGGTAGGGAAGGCGGTGTACAAAGCGGTGGGATAATCAACTCAAACTTCAGGGTTAGGGCTATGACCAGAGCTCTCAGTTCCTTGTGATGTTCAGACGATTGACTATGCTCTCTTGGACGACCAGTTTCTCAACAGAAATCTTATTTTGAGTGAAAACAATCATACTCTCAGCAACACTTTATTCCATACATATGTCAGCTGTTATGATGTGCAGACTTTGCAGCAGATCAGCCAGCTGTAGGGGTCAGGCCGTACACTTAAGCCATGGTAGCGTCGTCAACAAGCTGCAAGTCACAAGTTTGGATAGCTGAAGCAACAACAAAATGGGGTGCAGCACAGCAAGATGTATGAGCTGTTTTGAACCCCACTATCAAGTTGTTTGGGAGCCTAGCAACATCGTCGGAGTGGGCTTTATCTCGAACTTTCCTTGGCACACTTCGATTGAGTCGTGTAATATGTACACGTAAGCTGCCGCAGAAGGTCAATGAGGTTGAGTGCCCCGCCTGTCACCTTCATGGCGCCCAGAAGGCTTGTAACAAATGCCCGGAAGCTTCAAGGTGGACGGGTATGGCTCTTGCGTCTCCTTTTGCCACGATATCTGTCATCCAATCAACCTTGGTTGTGAGGCTAGCCCATTCACTGGGCCTGAGATAAAGTAGCATAGCCACCCATAATCTTCTTCCTTCACATTGGAGGCGTACAGATTTCTGCCTTTTCTGCTTCCATGTTCCGCCATCATAGAGCCTTCAACTTCCCAAATAGAGTCCTTGCATCTTGAACAGACTGAAGATGGTACCCTAGAGTTTGTGGAGATATAGGCCTGCCGAGACGCTCTCCTTTCCCTGAGATGCATCCCTGCACATATGCCTAGGCTTTGGATCTCAAGTGAGTAAGAAGGGAAGACGGTAATCATTAGAAATGCAGCATAGGCCAAATGATATGCCAGTGTCGGAAGGCTTTGAGTTCTACTGTGGGTTTATGCACACTGGGTTTCACTACTTGGTGGCTGATATAAATAAAGGGTTAAGCCCTCTGGTTAACCTATCCAGACCTTGTACGGTCAACGCAGGATAACGACAACGAAGCAATGAAAGAAACAAACTCTGAGCATGGAAAAGGATTTTACTGCTCTCGCTTCAACATTACTACCAAGCAGACATTGGTTGTCCTCAGCGATCCGTTTGATTGCCAAGCAAACCGTCGGCCCCAGCACATGTTGGCCAAGACGCGTATGGGAAGCAGCATGTCGGGGATAGAGCTAAAGGCTGATCCGTTTATTTTTCTGATACCGCAACTTGCAGCTCAATTGGAGCACTGCAACTCTTGCTTGTATCCTTTGAATCACACCTTTACCCACTAAGTGAGTGTCCCTTCGAGTTTGGGTGTAGTTTCACTTAAACAGAACTAGCATCTTGCTGTCACGCTATGTGTCGTCCCTAAACTACGACCTTAACATTGAGGAAGAGCAAGCTGTCAAGTCAGCGTCCCTGGGGTTGCGGCGTCTCCTGATCTCTCTGGGAGGCGAGACTCAAGTCCTCGACTCTCCGAGTCACATCACGGCCAAGAGCATTGAAGAGCAAAAGGCTGCCAAAGGCCTCCTTAGGATTCCTGAATGGGACTTCATACGAGTCGGTAAAGACCTTCAGAACTTCCATTCGAGGGTAGTCTGCTACAAGTATCAAATCGACTCCATGACTCGATCAATTGAGGTTCTCCAAGGAACAGTAAGCTAACTATACTCGAATCCTTGAACAATCTCCGTTATATACTCATGGCTTGGTAGTTAGCATCCTTGCTCTTCATCATCACCAACCGGGCCATCTAGGCCAACACACATTCCATGAGCAAATAGCAGAAGCAAGCCAGAAGGAGAGTGAACACATGGCATTCATCGCCGGAGATACGAAACGGGACAGCGAAATTATGAAGATCGCACAGTTAACGACGCTGCACCTTCTTGGCACGTTTGTAGCAGTAAGTCGTTTATAGAGTAAAGCAATCCGTTCACAGAACTGCATCACCCATGCCGCTCTTCATCCAGACTGTCCTCAGCATGGGCGTCTACAACTTTGACTTCCATGATGACAAGTCCGGAAGCATACACATTTCCGCCCAGGGTGTAGGAGTTATTCATTGCTGCTGTCATCTTTCTGACACTGTTCACATTCCTTAGATTCTACATCATGAAAAGGGTACGCATCCGCTGGCATCGTACAAGTGAATCACCAATTCCACGATTCAAGATCTCCCGGCGCTCAACTGTCAACCTCGAATAGCTCGAAAGCGGCAATGAGATCAATCGGTCACGTAAAAAGTCAACTAGTGCTACAATACTCCGAGACTTTGACTTGAGAAGCCTTAGACGAAGTAGAGCACCATCAAAGATAGCATTGCAACCACTTGATCGGAGTGAAGTCTCCGGAACTTCGGCGACTTGATGTCAAAGTCCTAGGCTGCGGGTCTTGACTAGCTCAAATCTTGACAACCTGGGCACCACCTGTCTTCAAACCAATCTGCAGCCGTTGACCGTCTACAAACATGAAACACTCGGCTACGACGCCGGCAGTTCATGATGTCCTTCGCTTAGTTGAAAGCAGATCATCGCCCAGCCTGCATCGAGTATGCAGCGCACAGACGGTCCGACCACACACCACAGACAGATATGTACAGCGTATCGCAAGATAGGACATATGCTCAGTCTTGCGTTGGCCTCTAAGTAAGGAAAGGGCCTGGCTGGCACCAAATCGGGTCCAAGCACACGTCTGGAATGCCGCTCGGCAATCGCTCACTGGCTCCTGTGTTCCCGCTCTCGCAGGGCAAGATGCCTCCCGACAAGCCGACTGCGCAGGAGTGTTGCAAGCGGCGAATCATCTTGGAGGGTCACACCCAAATGTTCGCCGAGTAAGGGCAAATGTAAGCAGCTGCCGGCCGGGCGCTGCATTTGCAAGCCTACCTTAGTCCGCGGAAAGAAGAGAGCGTAGAGACAAGACGTCAAGGCTCAAGCAGGAGAGGCTTTACTATTCCCTCCTGGTTCTCCAACTTGATCCTCCGAGATGTCAAGGTTGTTGAAAAGAGCCCAAAACGCACGGATGAGCATCTAACATGCGCATTCTTAGATGCAGACCGAAGAAATGCCGGCGCAAACTTTGATTTCTCCCTACCCAACGGTCATGTTGATGATGCGGTCCGTTCGTTTTGCAACGAAGGAAGTGATCATCGAAGGCAGGCTTCTAGAAATGTGACAAATCATGAAGTGAGCATGGCTTTTGTGTTGGAAGCCCGTGGCGCTGGAACGTGCATGTCAACAGGGTGTTCACAGAGATGTGGCTGATTTCTTTTTTGGAAGGTGTTTCGTGGTTGTCGAGCAGCAGTAGCAGGCTGGATGGGGCAACGGTAGAGAGATGCACGGATGTTGTTTGACAAGCCATGACGACAAGCACGCAAGAGGAGTTCTCAAGCAAGTTTCTGCTTTTGTCTTGCTTCCCTCGATCCTCCTCCTTGACAGGATGATCCAGACGGTTGGGTGTAAGCCCACGGATGGCTACACAAACCACATGCTAAGCCACGTGTATCACCCAAGTTTGAGCCTCAAAATGGCGACTTGCTTCTTCTTGTCTCAAACAAACTGCCTGTTCCAGTCATTGGCGCATGAATGAAACAAATCATATCTTGAAACCTTTGAATCATCTCAAGCACTGAAACGGGCGGGAAGCCGAAGAAGCAAGACGGGACGGGCAAACATGAAATGTGGGGAAGGGTTGTCGTCGGGTACCTAAGTGCCGTCTGGGCTTGGTCTTGGAGATCATCGTCACAACACTTCCGCGTCCTGCTCTGCCCGGATCCAGGTCACGACCCTGGTCAGAAACCCCCGGCCCTTTTATCAACCCTGGCTCCCTCTAGGCTTTGGGATAGGCTAGCGCAGTGCCAGAGCGCACAGACAATGCAGGAAGACTTCGTTCCCGCAGAGCTCCCTAGCGGCTTTACAACGTTGCCTTGTTGTCGAACAGAACATTCTGTTAAGTCGAGGACTGGCTGACTGCACGGCAACAGCGTACCACAGAAATGGTGCGATTCGTGCTGTTGAACCCCCCTGGGGCAGCCTTTTGTTGAGAAGGTTGCCAATTCCAGAGAGTTACATCCCAAGTCCGATGCTGCGACCTTAGTGGTTGTTTGAGATGCTCGTAGGTCGCTTAGACCAATGACTCTAGGGTCCCAAGTTATATTGAACCGGGAAATATTAGGTTGTACTTAGTGGTTTGATACCATGGGTAAAAGGTAGCATTCGTCAATGAATAACCAGATCGGACCGGATAGTCTTCTAATTAAGGTACGTAACTTACCTAACTTCAATCATTTTCATCAAGGCCAGTCCGTTGTTCATTTCGTTAGGAACAGTTCGGTTTTGTGTGATGTTGATGGCAAAATGCGGTTGTGCAAAGCCCGTGCAAACTCTCTGATCTTCCCCTTACGATGGAGGATACAGGCAAACCGCTTCTGACTCTCCCTGACTCGGCCAACCTCCCAGCAGTCTGTGGAGATATTTTGACAAATAACTTAAACGGACGTCCCGACTTGATCTGTTTGCCCATCCAAACAAGCAAACGTTTACACAGACTCGTGACCAAACACGTTCCCGCAAGCAACAATGCTCATCATATCGGAGGATATTTGTTGATGTGGATTAGCGTAGGTAGCGTATGGGACCTCGTTGGAGTCGCCCTTCACTCCGCCATGTAACTGTGATGCTCATCTTTCCCCCACCATCGTAGCTTCTGGCCAGAGGATGCACGATGGCGGAAAAGTGGCGGCGGCCCGGCAGTCGGTTCTTATCAAGGCTCCTGCCTCTTTTACTGAATGCTGGAGGCCAATTGATCTAGCCGCACATGGTTTGGCAGTCGTCCGGACTGTCTATCTTCACAAATGCGTGTAGCAATGACCTCAGGCAGCCGTATAGACCTCGCGGTGTAGTCTCTGTGGGCGGTCGCCTTTGCTAAGGACCATGACAATTTCCGCCGAGTCCCGCATGCCCGTCAACGTGAGTTGGACGTGTGGGACCCGTCCAATTCGGCTTCCGGTGAGGCGGGCGAAGGATGGCTCGCAGCGAAGTTCTGGTGTTGTTGTTCAGATCCTTGTACACTAAACTGTATCGAAGGATCCATTCTGCGGGGTTCCTGCAGTTCGCTGTGAGCACGGCCGGCGGGGCTACTGCGTATGAGCAAATCATTTTGCACCAGAGGCTACCCGCAGCTTGTTGACCGTCTTATCCGGCGGATTCTGCCTTTGATGGCTGGAGGTCATCATGAAAGATGCTTCCAGGATATTTGAGCGGTCTTTGATTTCGAGTTGACCGCTACAATGGGAATAACAGTGATCGGCACGCTCCGTGTCCACAAATGTTCACAATCACTGACATTGACCCCATGAGAAACGCTTTTCGGCGCGTTCTTCTCTGAAGCTTCCTCAGTGTTTGCAGAACAGCGATAGATGCATCGAGATCTCTAGGCGATCGACAGAACTGGCAAAGATGTTGGCCGCGCCGTCTGCATGCGCAAGGCAACTCCCCAGAGCCTACGGCTAGGCCCACAGTGCCAGGGAATCGCTGCTCGAGCGTTCGGCCGGCTGCAGTGGTAGCCGTCTGTCTCTTTCTGCAGCCAGCCAGTCTTTGGTTGCATCACGCGGTCCACTTCGAGATCAAGACTTTGCCAGAAGAGGGGTGTCTATTGGCATTACGCACAGACGGCGCGGCAGCCGGGGCCTTCGTAAGCACGTTGCTCCGAAATCGAGCTCTTGATGAGAAAAACAGATGGTGAGAATGGCCATCTGGAACAGCACAGACAGGCCAGCCAGGAAAGACAGCGGAACAAAGCCAGGCGGACAGGCGCCGCGCCGATCGGCCGTTGAGCCAAACCGCCTGAATTGGCGCGAGCCTCGAGAACGATGATTTGCGGTTTTGCCGCACACCGTCCATGCCGCTGCTACGTCTGCTGGGCCACTGGTGGGCAAAGGTCGGTCTCGGGTATCGAACCACAGCAGCAGCAGCAACAGCAACAGCAACAGCAACAGCACAGCAACGGAGGACTAGTGCGCTTGGCGGACCCTAAGCACATGGCAAATTTCGATGGGTCATAGCAAGGGTGTTGCCGTGTCGATCGGTCACCCATCGCAATCGTAATCGTGGAAGCCTCTGTTCCACGGGCTGCTTTTGATGGTAATTTGGGTGTGATGAGCACAGGACTGGCCACGAGAGCTGAAAGACAGATGGCAAGACCACAGCGTGGGGACGCTTTTTTGCCTTCCTGCCATATTGGAAAGGGGGAATCTCATGGAAGCCCATGCTTGGCATCGAGAAGCTCCATTTCACCAAGTTCTTGTCCCCGCCACGTGCTGGACCTCCTGGCTTCTAACCGCATTTGCTCTGGTCTTGTTGTTCGCTCGCAAGTGATGATCTGTTGTTGCCAATAGCCCTCCTGGAATAGCCCAAGATATTTGCATACATATGTACATAGGTTCAGCTCAGTTGCATGCCTGAACTACTCTACTTAAGTAACACTAAACACTTACAGTATAACGTGTGCATGTAGTGTGCTTTCACATGTCCTTCTTACGATGAGTCCGATTTCGTGCCGGTCCGCTCGACCGTACAAACCTCACTACACTACGCTATCAACGGTGCATACGCTACACAGAGGCACAAGTGTTGAGGGGTATGTTAGGGCTGCCTGTCATTGGCCTTCGTCGATGAGCATTGTGGACGTCGTCATCGACGCAGTCGACCTGCAGCAGGAGATGCATATTCACGCCACGGGGTTGGAGATTTGATGACCAAGATGCAATCTAGCTGCTTGTCGCGCATCTTGATGCAGGGTTCCTGGCAAGGTGCCTGGGCATTGCAGGACCACGCGCCTGGAGACATCTGGAGACCGTTTGTTGCTCCCAGAGTCCCGACAGTGATGTCTCCGTTGGTCAGCTTCGTCTTTCCCAGAAGATTTGGCCATTTGCAGGCTCTTGACCTGGCCCCTGAGATGATGAGGTCTGGTGCCCCTGAGCTTACATGCGTCTTCAGCCTTGCAATATGGTTACCCCCGTGCTACCGATAGCTATAGCCAGGTAGTGTAAATGATAGATCTGTGCGGAGAGTTCTGCAAAGTGATTGCTCAAACGCAGGCAAAAAGCCTACACCGACGGCTGTGGAAGTCCCAGCGAGGACCAGGCAGAACGACAGTTGATGTCGCTGGAGAACATGAGCGAGAGGACGGGGTCACTGGCCGCCTTCGAATGGCCTTCTGTCCATGCGGGCTGCTGCAGTGCAGCAAATCCCCACTTCACCAACAGAAAGGAAGCTGGAGCTGCGGCAGGGACAGGGTCCAACACCGTATCCCTTTTTCGGGGCGCGACCAGCCACTGGGTGAGGGCAGGCCCTGGCCCCACCCGCTCTCCAGGCCAGGCCCTTGCCTGCCGTGCCCACTGCATGCTGCTTCTTGGCCATTGTGGTCCCAGCTCACCTCACTCCGAGGTCTTTCCCCCACAGTTGCGTGATGCCGCAGGAACACGCTTCTTTGCAGCTGCCTGTCTTGAATAAAATCTCCCATGGCCCCCGGTTCCTAGGGGAATTTCTGTTTCAATCCATCCATCGCTCCGTCCTGCGATCTCGATCCAGACACCTGGAACTGGAATCGGCCGAGGGTGTGCGGGCCACTGCCGTATCACAGCCCAGCAGCCGACGACGCAACTCCCGGCCTACCTACGAATTACATCGCATCGCATTCACGCATTCTGCGCATTCTGGATTGATTCCAGCAAGCAGAACCACAGCAAATCCCACCCGACAATCATCCAGTGACCCCACGCCCACGACACTGGGAACTGCGATTGACATTGAGCTTCGAGCCCGCAATTGGAATCCATTGGAATATCTGAAGATCGTCAGCTGCCCAACGCACGTGTTTGCGAGTCGCGTCTCGGTCGCCTGTGACAGTTCTGCACTGTGTGTCGACTGGAAGAGCCTGAATTTCATCCTGTGAACTACCCGAAGGAGCGGCGATTTTGCTGAGTTGCACTGAAGCACCGAAAAAAAATCAAGAATCCAGTCTCATTCTTGTAGCCGCCCACGGAGCCGAAACGGTCGGTCCAGGACCCGAACAGTCGCTTCCCCTTTTTTACCCCGATTTTCTCGGCCCACGATTGGAGGATCTGTGCGGTACCTGAAGAGACGATACCCCAAACAGGACCGAGGGAGGACAGACGGATTGAGCCACCGGTTCATTCGTGCAGCTTTCATCTGAACTCTCGACTGCAAGCCGCGAACCTGCTCGGAGGGCAAAAAAGGACGGTAATAGTTTGCGAGTCCGGCCCCGAGCTCCAGACTTACCTCGTCTTGCCACTCCGACTTCCATTTTTTTATTCGCACGCAGTGGTCCAGCCATGCCCCAGTCTGTCCGCTTTGATCTTGAGCATTGTTGATACGACGCCTGAAACACGGCCCCTTTGGACATTCCCTCCAACAGGAAGGACTTATTAGGGCCTCAGGACTTGTCGCGGCACTCCCCTTCGGGACGCGAACAGTGACCATCGTTCCTGAGCCCTGTTGCATTCCTCCGGGCCAACGGACAGCAGATCCCCCAGGCCTTCCAACACCACGGGTTTTGGCCCATCGTCGGCAGATACACCACAGGCCTGTCCCGCAATAGCCGCATTGCGTCTGCGCCAGTGCCAGCACCTGCTTGTGCCAGTGCCAGTGCCAGTGCATGT
Source organism: Thermochaetoides dissita (assembly GCA_011800035.1). NCBI lineage: Eukaryota > Fungi > Ascomycota > Sordariomycetes > Sordariales > Chaetomiaceae > Thermochaetoides > Thermochaetoides dissita. The sequence goes on along the minus strand of JAAFKN010000342.1, from coordinate 5,120 downwards.
GCATGTGCATGTGCGTGTGTGTGTGCGTGTGCATCTGTTTGTGTCTGCGTCTGTCTCTGTCTGTCTCTGCTTGCGCTTTGCCGTGAGCCACCGCATACGATCCCAACTTCGGACCGGCCTTCTACACAAACGTTTCCGGCCACCACATGTTCAGCAAATCCCATAGATTCCACAGCAGGACTGAGGCTCATTCGCAGGACCAGCCTCGGAAACACCGCGACATTCCTCGATCTCTCCTGTCTGATTTAGGATTTCTCAACCCGCTTTCTCCCAAGGCTCGCTCTGCAGCACCCAGCCCCTGGGGAGCTTCTGACGTCGATTATCATCAGCCGAATACTCCCGCTTTCGCCGGTTACGACACCCCGACGTACCCGGAGAAGAGTAGGTGACGTTGTCCTTCCGTCCTGCCTGCATTCATGTTCCTAAGATGATGAAATTTCCCAATCAACTTGACCCTGTTGCTCATATTTCTCCCATGTTTGTTTTTCTGCAACTTATTCTTTTCTCCCTGCGAACAGTTTTGCATTCGTTTTGTGGCGCCTGTGTCCTACCTAGCTTTCTGAACTAACAATCGCTTCTTTTGCCGTCCAGGCTTTTCTGTTGCTACAGGGACTCTACCCGCTCCACCCCATCAATCTTCTGCTTCTATCACGTCTAGCACATCTCGCGATACCAATCCTCGATCTGCATCAGTACGCGATACAATGAACACCGATAGGAGTCGCGGACGCCGCGAGCGCACTTTCGTTGGCGCTGAGTGCGCTGTCTGCGAGGAGCCCCTCGAACATACGCTGCGCGGTGAGAGGATATTACAGTTCTCCTGCACACACGTCGCCCACGAGGCATGCTTCTATGAGTTTATCCGTGAATTCGATGGCCAGTATTGCCCAACCTGCAATGCGCCGCTACATCTTGATACCAGCCGAGGCGGCAATGTTTTGGATATTGGTAAGGAAAACATGCCGAGCAAATTCTAGTGGCGAGCACGGGCTGACCATTGACCAGAGAAAATCAGCAACATGGTGCGCTCTGTGTCTGTGAACGACACCAGGTCACAGGCCACACCTACCCCAACACCTCACTGGGACGACCCATCACTTCGGTCGGGCGTTGGGGGTCACGGTCGGAGCATGAATCGCGACAGCCGTGAGCATCTGTCTGCGGATCATCGCTACAACTCTGGTCGTGGTCACAATAGGAGTGACAGCGAAGCTACTGGTGTGGCATCCTCGGGTGGGTATCCTGAGACTATGCAGAGCGGGCCACCCAGGCGCCACGACTACGACGTCCAAGCCATGGAGACATCGTTGGCCAGCCCACGGGCCTTCACTCGTAACCCCATCCCTCCGCCAACGGTTACTGTCCGTTCCGAGTTCCCAACCATCAACAGATCCCGCCAGCAACAAATGCTCACCTGTCTCATCACGGTTGAGGTGCCGGACAACAAGTGGCGTCCTGACCCTGAAGATCTGCCAGGCGGAGCTCCCCTGGCGCCCCCACGGCCCGATGGTTCTGTTCGGGCACCGTCCCCCGTGCGGAGTGCGCCACGCTTCTATCCTTATGAGTCTCCTGAAGTTCTGGCAGAGGTCACTGAAAACCTGCGGAACCGTGTCGACAACTGGCACGGGCTGGATTTCAACAGGTTCGGCAAGCTTCGCCTCTATGGTACTCTCCGTGTGGGCAAGGACAAAATCTCGTGGCAGGAGCTGGAATGTTATTTGTTTGCTGAGATGCTCATTTGCGTCAAGGAGAAGAAGAATCATCACCATGGTCAGGGACAATGGGGAGACGATGGAAGCAACCGCCGGAATACCCGTTGCACGCTCAAGGGTTCCATCCTGATCAAGAAGCACCTCAACGAGGTGACTGAGACGGGCAACATCGACGAAAACATTCTCACTCTCAGTCTGTCGGTTGCCGAGCTTCCGCAGTTCCATCTGCGTTTCGAGAACCGCAACCAGCTCAAGCTTTGGCAGCAAGCCCTGCTTGACCTCAATGCGGTCGATACCCCGCCTGTTCGCAGCCCAGACTACGATCGGGGAGAGTTTTCCGAAACAGACGAGGACGATTGGCAGCGGACATCCGGCTCGGGCCGCCCACAGCGTGTCTCATCGGTCGCTTCGTCTTGGGGTGGTGCCAAGTCTGTCACGACTGCACCAACAGAGTACACCAACTTTACTAGGAATTCCCCGCTCATGCACTCCATGCACGTGCCCGTTGACGTTGTTGTGGTGGTCCCTATCTCGGCTTCCATGCAGGGCGTCAAGATCAACATTGTCCGCGATGCATTGCGGTTCCTGGTCAGTGCCCTGGGCGAACGCGATCGCATGGGCTTGGTGACTTTTGGATCATCGGGTGGTGGTGTCCCGATTGTAGGCATGACGACCAAGGCATGGCCTGGGTGGTCTAACATCCTCAACTCGCTCAAGCCGGTCGGCCAGAAGAGCCATCGTGCGGATGTCGTGGAAGGCGCCAACGTGGCCATGGACCTGCTGATGGGTCGCAAGTACAACAACCCAATCGCCACCATTATGTTGATCAGCGACGCCTCGACGTCTGATGCTGATAGTGTTGACTTTGTTGTGTCACGGGCCGAAGCAGCCAAGTATGTCTCCTCCCAACTTCCCCCCTCAGTAGCAAGTGCTAACAATAATACAGGATCACGATTCACTCGTTTGGCCTGGGCATGACCCACAAGCCGGATACGATGATTGAGCTGTCGACAAGGACGAAGGCTTCTTACACCTACGTCAAGGATTGGATGATGCTTCGTGAATGCTTAGCTGGCTGTCTCGGCGCCATGCAGACATTGTCACACCAGAACGCTAAGTTGAAGCTTAAATTGCCCGAGGGATCACCTGCCAAGTTCCACAAGATCAGCGGTGCGCTGCAAATTACTAAACGTGCCACGGGCCGCGATGCGGAAGCGTCCCTTGGAGATCTCCGCTTTGGAGACAAGCGAGATATCCTTGTGCAACTCGTCATCATGCCTGACACAACCTCGCAAGATCAACTGCCCCAGGATCCATGGGATAACATTGTTTCTGGATTGGAGGCTCTGGGCGGTCCCGTGGACCAGGATGAGCAACGGGTTACCTCTGTTGAGGAGGTACCCCTGATTCAGGCCGAACTGATCTGGGGAGACATTCTGCGGGACGGCACGACGCAGCATACTCGGCCGAGCTTGCTGGCTATTACTATGCTCCCGGCGCCCTCGAACAACTCCAAGAAGCAGTCGCTGTGGGGCAACTCGCCTCCAATTCCGCCCCACCCGCACATTGTGCAGCGTCGGATGGAGCTGTTGACATCAGATATGCTTACGCGCGCATTGACGCTGGTCAGCCGTGGCCAACACGACCGCGCACACACACTGCTGAACGAAACGCGGTCCATCCTGAAGGGTCTCGGCAAGGGCGGTCTGCCCCCTGTACCGCCATTGCCGGCAAACAAGTCCCAGCCATCAACGCCACACCCAAACAACGAAGGATCTCCGACCCTGGCTGGGACACCCGACCGCAAGAACACGCCTTCGCCGACATCCGCAACCAACACTTCGGCGCCTGGCTTCCCGAACCCGATACTCCCCCGCAGCCGATCCAACGACGGTCTCGGCCTCGGTACGGCCGCGGGTATCGATCCCAACACGGTTGCCGCACTCGATGCAGAACTCGAGTCGGCTCTGGAATGGATCAACCATCCGGCCGTGTTTGGGCGTGACTCACGCAAGCAGGTGCTGCAGGCCATCGGGGTCATCAGCTCTCAGCGGGCGTTTACGTTCCGTACGCCGATCGAGAGTTTGTGGGCTTCTCGGGTTAGTGGGATTAAGAAGTTGACAGAGAAGAGTCGGGAGTGGAGAGAGGAAGGTGGTGGCGAGGGGGGGATTGTGGAGGAGGCTTGAGTTTGAGCAGCTCCCTAACAATGTGGAGGACAGTGTGTGAACGCTGCCTGCTTGTCATGATCAATGGTCGACGATATGAATGATCGGCGCAACCCGTTTACGAACACAATGCTACAGATGAACGATGACAGACAGGTCATGATCATGACGATCGGATGTAAAAACCCCATATCACCATTCAACAACGTCATTGAGGAAGGAATATCGGGATGGGAAGGAATGGTGGTCGGATGGACAGGAATATGTAAGGGATATTGGAGGGAATGAGGAGGAAGAGCTATACATTATACCCGATCCACCCTAGGATGGTGCTGGTTTCGTGCTGTCTGTTTGAGCCGTCTGGCGGTTTTGTTGGATATGGTCTTTTTCCTGTCAACCCACTTGACTCGTTTACCAGGCCTTGGGGGTGTCGGCAGCTTCGCTGTGTTTATTTTTCTCGCTGTTTTGATTGCAGAACTTTGCTCCGGTGGGAAGATGATACCATTGTGTTGGGGTTCCCGTAACATTTGTCTGTTTTGGTCACCTACCAGCGGCTTGTTTAGCTTCTCTGTTGAATAATTGTACCACTGGATGTCTGAATAACTCTCTACTTCCCTGATGTGAATGGGTGATGGCTCAAAGGCATCTAAGATGATTTGGTTGAAGGACCTGAGGGACAATGATTCTGTCACAGGGCTTCAAGATTCCAGAATGTGGTCAAGAACTGGATGTGATTACCTGTTACAGAGTAGATATGACTTTTGTTATAAATGAACAATGACGTTTCATGACTTCCAGGTTGTCAGGCAGTAATGTCCAAGTCTAAGGGGCTCTGGACCATGCTTGGGAGCACCAAGCCCAACAAAACTGGCGGAGCGGCCCGCCCGCTGATGATGGAAGCTGGGACTGGGACGAACCAACTATCCATGGATACTGGCACCCGGCAAGTGTCGGAGATCAGCATGAAAGATCATGTGGCCAGATGCATGCGCTGCAGTTTGTCAACATCCTGTGCAAAGCCGACTGACGCTGGCTGCATTGGGTCATCATCATCATTGAAACCAAATCCAGAGAAGGGATTCCAAGAACTGCGATCATCTTGGCATCCTCTCGAGAATCATCATGGAATAAATCCTAGGGACAGCATCAGCCACAGAAAGTCTGGCAGCCAAGCCGACGTCTTGCTGTGGGGATCGAAGAGAACTCCCAGGCTCCCATCACTTGTCGGCGTGCGCGGGAACCA